>JBBPKB010000596.1:0-12019 GCA_038089035.1 Boletellus dicymbophilus
CGAGCGTCCCTGGCCCGAACGCGGTGGTCACTGGGTTCCGGGCGAGAAGGGGCAGCGTCGAACGGATTCGTGGGGTCAGTGCCGTTGCTACAATGAGACCAGAGGCCTTCGCCTTGCAAGGCCAAGGTCATTTTCTGTCGCCATTCCGGATAGCTTTCCGCGCTGGTCAGCTTGCTTATACGGTCGTACTTGCCCATTAAGAGAGATAAAATCTATCGGCTAGATAAGGGTACTTGTTGTTCAGTCTTAAGTCCGACGGCTGGAGAGCCCGATTCGGAATATGTTTGAAACTAGTGTGCTTTTTTTTTGAAGAATTCAGTAGTCAACTTCTACGGTTTTAATACGAGGACACGGTTGTGAGCTACGTACACACGGCAATGGAGATCCGAGTCGATAAACATTTGAATGTCGATGAAAATAAGTTGAGACTCTCGAGAACACGACTTGTTAGGTTCAAATGATGTAACGTGCCAAACTTATATCCGAATCAAGAGTGTGCGGCCTCGGCGATCAAACTACTCGTTGACACTTGGGGGAAAGACAAGATGGCTATGGTGGGTGGTACACTCATAGAATCATGAATGGAAATACGAATGCCAGGACGTGAGTCAAACAAGAACAGGTGAGACAACTTGTTAATTCCCGGTGACTCGCACGTACGTCCGCACCGAGCTTGGGCGCACGGCGTAGTGTCTACATGTCATCCCCAATCCGGGTATGGACGTTTCATATCCACTGGATCCGGCCCACCTTCGATGAGCGACATGAGTGGGAGCTCGGGCCGCCCCGGTCAAATCGGATATCGATATCATCTCGAGACCTCAATTACGACAGTCGTTGCCAGCAGGCGCCGGGGGTATGAAACTAAACTTTCTGGAACGCGCGAACGGAAAATTTGGTCACATCACACACAAGGTTTTAATGACTTCGAAAAGTCACACTGCTGGCAAGTAAACGCTCCGAAGATTTCGGATATAGGGGGGACACCTATAACCCGTACAGTAGTTGGGTCACTGGCCCCTAACACCAGTACTACGCACATCAGGTCAAGCACATCATTAACCATTAGACGGCATTCAAAGGACCCGAAGCTCATTAGTGGCGCTTTTATTGATAACAAGAGCTTCTGGCGGGCGCTCGAAGATAAGGTTCCATCCCAACGAAGTATTGCCTAGGGCTCGTCAAGTTACTTGCATCGGAATGGATGGCGAGCCGACCTGTCAAAACTGGCCTCAAGGTATCAGGCGCATCATCTCTTAATTACCGATCAGCGACAATTGGAGTGGAGTTTCTTCCAAACGAGTACGTAACAGCATCCCAATAGTGTGTGAACGATAGCGCCCAGCTTCTTGGCGCAGGCACTCGATGCCATAATGCTTTTCCGCCTGACGATGGGTTGTTTTCCTCCTTCACCTGGTTCCACATCGCCTTTCGGACTTGACACGCTGAACATCATTCACAAGGGTTGCTATTCTGGCTGTTAAAACAGTCGTTAGGACTGGTCTAAAGAGCTCTTGACTGGCAGGCGACTGCGCCGCACTAACCTTGAAACATAAGCAGTCGGATGGCACTGGCTGTTTCGTGGACCTTATGTCGTCCGACTTATCACCACTGCTGATAAATATTCAGCAGAACAACTATATATCGCGTAAATTTTGCTCATTTTCGCCTTCGAACGAGCAGTCTTATGTATCAATGTTGCAGTGGTCGCAGTGGTCGTTGTGGTGTATGATTACGGTGAGTTATGCTCTTCTCGTCTTATCCTTTTCGTTCTGGATTAATTTTTTTTTTTTTAACATCAGTCCTCACGTTTTCGAGAGAGGTATCTTTGTTTTGCTTTCATCTATTTTTCATGCTGATGATTTGTAAAGGTAGATTATATCTGGGTATGAGTACAACAATCACCAAGAAAGTAGGAATGCTACTGATAGTTCCCAAGCTGAGGCGCTGGACATGGGTGTCTGTAATATTCGTCCTCGTATGTATCATACGGTTTCGTGCTGCATGTGTTCTGTGCTGACTGTGATAGGTTCGTTACGCTGGTCTTTGTTGGGTTATGTAGGTCTCTTTTTACTGTGGCCCACATCGGCTAATCTGGTCAATCTTACTTCATGTTTCAAGAGTAACATCGCTCAGTATGTTAAACCAAAAAAGGTTGAGAGTGGTTAAAGGAATAACAGTGCTATGATTATAGCTGGTACTACATTTATACCCGGTCCCGTGAACGTGAGTCTATCGATATATACTTTGACTGACGCTAGCAAATAATTTGAATATCACAGACGTGCGATTCTGATTTTTTCTAGCGGCTCGATTTGCTAACAGTCGAACAGATGTAAGCCTGTCGCTGTTTCATGGACATCTATAACGTTAAAGTGAGGTACGGACATTCCGAAGGTAGCATACTGTTTCTGGTGTCCTGTTGGGCTTTTCCGGTGTTAATTTGTGCTGCTGACTGTGAGCTGTTGTGTCTCTAATTCGACCTTTTCTTTTGCTCAAGTTTTATTTACAGTGGTGATGATTCTCCGCGTCTATTCGATGTGGTATCGATCCAGAAGAATACTTCGTACACTTCTGGTTGTCTACGTGATGCAAATAATCGTCTCCGTTGTCTTGCCCGCCATTTACAACAGCTCCACTGCATACTTTACTGGTATGTTTTGATGGTGTCGGTGTGGCCTGAACTGAGTCTTACATCCCCTCTCCAGCATCGGTTTTCCAAGTTCTCGATTTTTCGTTTTGCAATGGCACATTTAGTGCTGATGTGCCTACGTTCCTCGGCCTGTATGTTGCAATTCCCCGATTTACACTCGGTGCGATGTTACTTGTTCTTGCCGTCACCCGGACCTTGAAGCAGCTGGTTGAGATGTACAACGCGACAAAGCAGTTCCAGCCTAATCTGTACATGAACCAGTTCGCCAGAGACGGCACTTATTATTTCGTCATGTACGTGCCCGCCCCGTCCGGCAACTGAATATTTTCAAGCTGAACCCCCCGTAAATCTTATCAGAAACACGTCGTACAACGTCGTCTCGGTGGTCGGCAGCGTGGCCCCATCCACTGCCTACAGTGCGATCGTTCTCAACGTCTTAGGCACGGTAGCCATGTTGCTCTTGTGTACTGCCATGCCGCGGTTCGTCATCGCGGTCCGGGAGCTGTATGATCGTGATCTCAGGGGTCGGCGTGGCAGACGCGCCGTCGACACCGGGTTCGGCATGCTGTCGGAGGACTCCGAGGCGACGCTCACGTCGACCATCGCGTTTGCGGATCGCGACGTTCAGAGCCTGAGTCAGACTCAGACTGTGCTGGGCGACCACTCAGACGCGGACCGTCTCGCAGGCGACGGTGACCAGGGAGCGATCGAGCTCGACGTCCGAGTCGTCGATAAAGGAAAGGGTTCTGCCGTATAGTCATAACAAGCGCTGTTTTATTTTTTTTCTTCTTCACCGAACTCGCTTGTCTAGCTTATTTCTGATTTTTAGCCATCTCATATCCGCTTCAGGACGGTAATATCGGGAATTCTGCTTGATGCTTGCTACGACTTAATATCGTTCATCGTGTTAAGGAACGCGCTCCACGGATACGATCACCCGGCAATCATGCTCTCCCACTATATACATAGTCCTTTCGCCAGATGTTATTCTGAGCCACTCGTTATTCCTTCGTTCCCTACTGTATATAAAGTTCTGAGCATGTACGGCATGACACCAATAGAATCTCATCATCCTTGACCTCTGCTCCCTTTGGATGGTTGCATTCTTGCCTCAGTAACCGTGCACCGACCTACAGTCGTACATATATATACGACTGCACTATCACATTGCCATTTCACGGGTCACTAGTTGCATGCCACCGGGACTCCGATACCAAGAGAGGGGTTGGCGGACTTTGCTCAAGATAATCTAAATGTGTCCGCCAGAGTTGCGACCTGAACTCGTGGAAAAAGATGAAAATGAAAAATGTTCACAGGGGGGGCTTAGAGTCCATGATCAGTTTCGTCAGGCTTCGAGCAAACGGCCGCCGATCCTTCCTCCTCCCAGCTCTTGAAATGGGGTCAATAATAATAATAATAATCAAGTTTTTCGTTAGGATAGAATTGCAGGTATACGGAACTACTCACAGGAAACAGGTTTCCGTGTTAACGATTATTGAACGATATCGAACTGATCCGATCAATACAGCATGACGCTTAACATGCGGAATTTACTTACGTACAAGGGGGTTGCGGGCTTGATAGCTTGACAGACCATGCAGTCGCAAGCCTGAGAGTGATATGTACTTGAGAACAAAAAAAAATGAGAGACGAGCGGTCAAGGAAATCTGATAGGCTCGAACATGATCGATCTCAAAAAACAACAACAACCAACCCCCATCGAAGCTTCGTGTCGGTCCGGATCCGCCGAGTTTGAAAGTCGACTTGGAAGTTAGTGGGCCTCGGCGAGCTTAACCGTACCTCAGGCCCCTTTTTTTTTTCATAAAGAGCGTGAGGTTGCAGCGCAATGCGAGCCAAACCTAGCTAGTTTTGTGGGCGGCAGTTCAGGCCGTTAGTCAGTCAATGTCGCATGCACAACTCTCGATTCGGGGCGAAAAAACGGCGACTTCGAAACATGACAGTCATTGACAGATCGACGCCACAAGTTTATCTATCCGAATTTAGAAAGAAAAAAAAACCCCCCCCAAGCTGAGCGCTCGTGGAGCCGAGTCTCAAATCAAAAATCAATCATCGAAATGATCAATCCTGGGTGACCGCGAGCAGTGCAGACCTGTCGGCTACTGGTTCGCGTCGTGCGTGGTTCTATGGATCTAAACGATCAGTGGCGCGAGAACGTGTTCTAGGGGGGCCCACAAATGAGGATTAATGGGCGCATCTCTCTCCGCTCGTTAGGTGGTGCGATAACAACGAGGACATTATCGTCTGTCTGCATGCATGCAGTGTACCTGCCAGATATAGACATACTCCGTCGTCTCGTAAGGGCGCTCCAAAGCATCCCGAATGCTCGGCAGTTGTTGACAATGGGCAGTAACGAGGAGCTGTAAAAGGTGTAGCATGACCGCCACGCTTTAGCTGCACGAATCCGATGTCATCGGAATTAACAAAACGTTACTGGTCCAATGAACGGGGGAACGGGGGTATCGCGGAAAAACATCCTCATGAACTCAGCGAGGCCGTATTCAAGTACGGGCAGGATTAAGGGTGAGAACGTAGAGTTCCACGCACCGGGGCGTTTATACACGCGCGTATAGGTTCAAGCGCAAGACAATATATGCATATGTAGCCAACGCAGTCGAACATCTAGCAAGTGGCATAGCTGAGCGAGAAAACGTCCACACACCGCATGACTTCTAGTGGCAGAGAAGCTGGTGGCAAGTGTATCGGAGCATGCTGCCAGGCAACGAGGACTCGCCCCATACCAGAATTCGGGCGGTTCGCGAAAAGTACTTTGCCTACGTACTCAGAGTCGGACCCCCTCAGGCTCACCACCCGGCTTTTCTGTAATGGGTGTTGTTATTTTTGACTAGCACGCATTATGTTACCATTTATGGTAATTATTAGATAAGCTTAGAGCGTACAAACGTTTCCTCAGTTTATCCCCTCAGTAGCCTGACATCTACTGAGGGTAAGTAGCACATTTGCTTACATTTTCTACTGTAACTAACCTACTATAGGTTCCATAGGTACATACTTTAATATAGTAGCTTGACATCTACTGAGGACATCATAGGACTCGGGTCTTTCTCTGTCGAGACCTCTGCACGACCAGGTAACAATTATTGGCAACTTCCAATAATGGGCAGAGGAAGTTTGGTTGTTATTCTTCCCAGTCCAGGTAGTGCTGCATTGAGGTTCAGTGGTCTAAATTCAAGTATTGCAAATGTGCAGGAAAGAAGGAGCAACGACGACATTATCGACTGTGACATTGACATCGCTCTCGGCGTTGAGGAGCTCTGACCGGTTGAACTCTAAACAAGTGACCTAGGAATATAAACACCGCCCAAGTTCGTCGTTTAGATCGGGCATGGTTATGTATTTTCTTAATATCGTATGATAGCCTTCCAGTTTTAAGTTGGCTGTTCGGGGCACCGTGGTGCCTGTCGGTGGACTCGCTGCGGAACAAAAGTTTCTTCGAACGCTCGTGCTAAACTGTCTTCATGCTACCAAGGCCACGGTATCATGCATTACATATAGGCTTGTTCAACACACCGAAACGTTAGTCATTCTTTCGAATTGTTAGAGATCATTTCGTTGCTATCTGTGAGCGAGCGATCTGCAACAAACAAATCCTTCAGAAGGGCAAGATCCAGAGTAGATTTGAATATGGGTTTCACTTCTCGGCTAAAGCTTCTCTTGACGATGTCAGTCTCGAAAGCTCCCATGTTCGTCACCTTTGATGCCAGACCTGAAAAAACACGAGGGAAAGAAAGAAAAAAAAAAGTGATCCATCATTGTCGTGTCCCCCCCCCAAAAAAAAAAAAAAAAAAGATCATGATTGGATCCCAGCCATTGAAACCGAAACTCACGGTAGCAATCCCAACCCCACACCGTCAACGATAGGTAAACCATCCATGGAACCGTACGAGTACGAGTACGAGTCGGAGTTGGCGCGGGCATCTACGGTGGTGGTCTCCATTGATAGTGATCTTTTCCTTCGTTCGAGTCAGTAAAATATTCCATCCATTTCGCATTTTGCACGTACAGAGGAATCCTGACGCCGGTGCCGACGCCGACGCCGACGCCGATAGCGCCGTTCTTCAACATTGGATTTGTACCACCAAGGGGAAATTCCGCCCCGATGTCGATATGCTCATCTAAAGACACGTGTCGTCGTTGGAGGTTGGAGTGGTGGCTAACCTTGAATTTTTAGTAACCTTTTCCCCTTCGCAATCAAGAACTTTGTCACACGTACGCAGGATTGTCTGCTGGACCTTCGTTGTGACTGAAACGGCCAAATAAGGGAGCGGACATGACCGGCGCGACAGCAGCCATGATGCACGCAGCGGAGATCACAAAACTGGAGCGCATCTTGCAACAGAAAACGGTACTGGTCGAGAGATAAAAAGAAGAATTCAGAGAAACTCGATGAACGAGAGTATTGTCAGGACCGGTCAACGGCAAAGCTAAGAAGAATAGAGAACAGAAGAGAGACAGTGAGAGATGGGCTAACGAATATCACAGGCCACGTATTATGAGCACGTCAACAAGATATGAACTAGGTAAGTAGACTTACTAGCCAGTACCCGCGTGAGTCGAACGAAGACGTTGAAGAAATGGAAGGCGGCAGAAAACGGGAGCGAAAGATTGGCATTTATATGACTCGGAGGACGGGGGCACAGCTTGTGACAGCTGGACCTGGCGTTGACAACCCCATGGAATGATATTTGTCACCACTGGCAACAAAGCTATTATGGTACTGGGAATCATGTACCTCTGATATGAGATCAGTTCACTAAATAAGCGGGACGGGATCACTACTGACTTTTGATACCATTGTGATGGAGCTACCGAGTCGTTGCCCACCTCATACAGCATCGCAACGAGACTTTTAACAACTCTCTGCGGACAACGCGAACAATACCTCTGGAGGAAGAACCAAAACTGAAGTGTCCGGGCTGGGGCCGCAGATCCTGGAGCGTGTAACTACAGTAGTTATCCCTGATTATGTGGTTGCCATCATCAAACCTGTAGTGCATCGCGTCAATTGTCGGAAACCACAAGCGCGACTGTCAATAAAATGATGGCGCGGCACTAGAGTGTACTTACTTGTCACTGTCCACTCAATAATATGATCTTAGTTAAAAGACGATACACCGATGTGATTGATTTGAAGGTACTGCTAATGACCTGAGATAAAAGGAGCGTATAGTATGAGCAACATAACCCTTTGTAAACATGCATGAGAACTAAGCGAAGGGACACCTGTACCGAGAGCGAATGACGATAAGTTAGCTGAGGCGAGTTATCTACAGATCGGAGGTATCGAGTGGGTAAATATGAATACTATTAAGTGCTGGCGAGTACAGATATTCGTCAACGGGCATGGCTATACCTGAGTCCTTTGTCGCATGTTCACCGAGGATATCAATCCAATGTGCTACTTCGGAATCAATACGGTGCCGATCATGCTTGCAATGTCTCTGCTTCACTTGTTTTTGGTTCCTCAAGCTCCGGAATGGTGTTCGTTACGGTAAAATCCGAATGACGGTCCATAGATTTCGACGCCTGGGGCGGTCTTGCCTCTTGTGTGGATCCAGCGCCTCGCTCAAGGTCTCCAGGCGTCTTGGATTCGCCACTACGGACAGTCTTACGATCCAGCGAGTACTGGCGCAAGAAGAACGTTGAAATCAAAACGACCCCAGCCATTGGCGTGGACATGATCCATATCGTGCCGATCGCTTGCGACCACGCGTGAAACACAGCATCGCGAAGGGTGACATCCTAATCGAATTGTCGTACCTCAGTATTCAATCATCAACTGGAGAACCGAGCATCTCCTCACAGAAATCAGATGAATCCTGCTAACATTCTGGTTGAGGTCAGCAGCCGTAGTACCAAGACCAAGGGTGGAGAAATCAGGAATTTTCGCGAGCTTGTGGGTCAGGACACTTGCGATGATGGCCTCCCCTAAAGTGATTCCTAGAGCGCCTCCGACAGTACTGAAAAAAAGGTCGATCACTGAGCAGACGTACAGTACATTTATAAGCTTACCGAAGGAACACAAAGGCACTTGAGGCGGTGGCCATATCCTTCAAAGGCATCGCCGCTTGAAGAGCCACTAGAGGTATTTGGAATAGACAACCTAGTCCTAGGGCTGCAATCATAGGGAAAACCTCTTGCTCAGCACTTACATTTTATGTGAGCAAAATAATAAATAATTGCACTTGAACAACACTTACATGCTCGATGTGTAGTCAAGCGTGATCATGAGGCCTAAACCAAGGGTCGCAAAAAAGTACCCCGCCCACATAATCGGGCGATATTTCCCGGTTTTTGTCAACAGGAATCCCGAGAGGATGGATACGATTGCTGTTCCGAGCGAAAAAGGTATCATTCTACATAAACGTGAACCAACAGAATTCAGGAAGGTTGTTATACGTACTTGATCCCTGCACCAGTGGCCGATGCACCAAGTACTAGAAAAAAAATCAGCCTTCACCTCCGTACAACGTAGAAGAAAAAATCACCTTGATAAAATAAGGGAAGGTAGCTGCCAGCACAAATCGAATCAATTACACATCACGACTTCTCAGCATTCATCACTTACTATGAAGCAGCAAAAAAGATAAGAGCATGAAGAAAAACAGAAACAAGAATGATGCCAGTAGTACGAGTCTTTTTGATGTCTTGTCATCCGCGGCACAAGGTCATACTATCACCACAGCTTACCTTGAACAAACGTCCAGGGATGATCGCGGAACGCTTCGTTAATGCTTCATTGATGAAGCCAACAGTAAGCAAAATGATTCCGACGACGATCGGTGCAATCGTCTCTGCATCCGTCCCTTGAGTCGGCACGCCGTCAATTATACGGTGACACAAGAGGAAGCCCACGGTCGACACTTACATTCCATCTGACTAAAATTAAAGCCAACAAGCAAACACACGACGCCTGCAACGAGACAGACAAGTCCAATAAAGTCAAGTTCGGCGAGTTGGTCGCGAATTGGACGCGATTGATGAGGATTAAGATTGAGGAAAACAAAAAGAATGATCCCTGCCACGCCACCAGTAGGCCTGGAGACAGTCGTCAGCACCTAAGTTGAATGCAGAAAAGCGATCACGGCACACAGGTTGATAAAGAAACACCATCTCCAAGAGATGTGTTCCGCGAACACCTGAAGTTTAATACTATGTGAACCTGTAACGAGATGAATGAAGAGAAGAGAACTCACACCCCCCAGGAGTGGGCCAACAACGCTAAAATGATATATCAGTCAAAGTATAAATTTGAGACGGCTGAGATCTTACCTCGCAATGCCGTACGTAGCGCCGATCGCTCCACCGTACCGCCCACGACTATACGCCGATCAGCGGGGTAAGAAGAGGTGACGTTCGGTCACGCACTCTTTCAAAGGGACGATGTCCGAGATGGTGATGACCACAAGCTGTATGATCCCACCGCCTCCAATACCCTGTATGGCCCTACACACAATCAACCATGTCATGTTCTGAGCGGCCCCGCACATGGCAGACCCAAACTGTACAAAAGCGACCAGATGAACGCCTAAGACACGCACGCAATTTGGAGCACACATACCAAAAAGATGACTATAGACGAATAGAGAATTGGTTTCCGCCCTGAAATATTTTATCAGTATGGGAGCGGCGCCCGCTTATGTGGCGTTGCGCCCACCAAACATGTTGGACAGTTTTCCATACAAGGGGCCAAAGGCACCAGCGGCGAGCATATACGCGCTGGACGGATGTTGAGCAAGAAACGTTGGCAACAGTGATCACGACGGCACACGACAGCGACGCACCTCCCGACCCAGCCATAATTACTCCCACCCCCAAGCTTGGCGACAATTGTGGGAAGGGCAGTCGCGACGATCGTCTAATGCGAGGCGACGTTTGGAGTGTTAACAGTGTCCTAACAGAGACAGTCGCCTTCGGACACGCACCTGGTCGAGTGCCGCCAAAAATGTAGTGCACATCAAGCCAAAGAAGACAATGCCCAACCGGTTCTTGGGCAAGACCTGCTCTTCCTTACCTTGCCACGAAGCTCCCGGGGGTGCTTTCTCCTTGACGACAGGCGCGTCGGTCTTGGTCGTCGTCGGAGCCATGCGTGTTCTGCGCCACGAGTCGAAGTGGAATTAAATAGAAACTATCTTGTACAGGTCAAGCGCGAGCTCAAGGAGAGATTCGAAAAGAAAAAGCTTGAACATGTTGCCGACATATAACCACAGACCCTGAGTGAGTTCCGACGGTCCGGAACCGCGGTTGGGGCTCATTGTAGGTGAATGGTTTTTCAAACGCCGATCGAGGCAAGACTAACTCCGACTAAGCAAGTGTTAGCCAGAAGAATTCAAAGTCCGAGACTCCGACTGCCCCTGTGCCTTCAACCCGCCAAGCGGACGCCCCTGTCTCGTGTCAAACTCGTCAGCAGCTCAGTCAGCCCTTCGTGCGACGTTTTTATCGCGATCGGTTCTTCTACTTAGTGCCACGACAAAAGCCTGCTGCTGATTCCAGGGCTATCCTAGATAATCACTTACCTTAGTACCCCGCTGAGTTCCATTGCTCCAATGGACCAAACCGTTTGGCGCTGATCAGATCATCTGATCTGTGATGATAGTACATACAACAAGTACCTTTCGATGACACGAACGAAATGACATCGCACCGGACCGACGCGTTCAGACGACGAGAAACTGCTTACTACTCACTTCCAGATTCGACTTGTCCTCCGCCTGCCAGCGATTGCTAATATGTATGCCTGTCAATCACCAGACGCAGCTTAACTGACAATCGTGGAACCTCTCTCACCGCTCATTTATAAGTGAGTGATGCGCATCGTACTACCCCGTTGAACGAGTTCCGTCCGTGACGTTCGTGCGATGTGGCGCTCGCGCCATTGTTGAGCGCTCACCAAGCAACTTGAATACAACAACGATCATACGAATACATTCTTACCGATCCAGTCTGCCAGTGGAACTCGCCATCGAGGCTGCCGGGTCTGACGGTAACCTCATAACCGGGTGACTACACACAGATCACAAGAACGGGCAGTGGCGCGTCTATATGTTGATCCTTTCTCCCCCACACGCACGCACATCACGCAGCAGGCCACGCTCTGCGCTTCGAGCCACAGTGCGCGAGCGCGCGAAGCCAGCCGGGAAGCAACGACCACCATGCAACTCGAAAGCAATCTAAATTTAACAGTACGGTATTACGAATCAGAACCGCTGGCAGAGTCTCCATTGTATGTGAAATGTATTGGCCTGTGCTTCTTCGTTTGAAGCAAATAGAGAAGAAGTGGTTCGAAATAAATAAAGGAAAAAAAACCCGTTTTCGTCCACACTGGGT
>JBBPKB010000597.1:0-12018 GCA_038089035.1 Boletellus dicymbophilus
AGGAAAGCATACAGCTTGGTCTGTGCACATACTCCTTAGAGTATAAATAGGGGCTCGCATGTACCATCTACCTTAGCCTAATCCACTTGTATTCTTGTTGGCATTCAGTCGCAAGGCTTGAGCTACAAAGTATTAAGGACGAAGCTATCACCTATCTCTGTCTTATTTTCATCCAACACTTTCTCATTAACTCGCCAGCTATAGTGGTCACTGAAAGATTGTCCAGCCAGTGTGGTATCTAAAGGGCTTGTGCCTGGAAGGTCATAACAGGAATATAGGGATCTTGGAGAGGCTAAAGAATACTTAAGAATGCAAATCATTCAAAATCAGACTAAGAAAACCTTGCAGCTTGATCAAATCAAGTATGCAGAAAAGGTTACTGAACAATTTGATTTGAAGAATTGCAGACCTGCCTTTACTCCTCTACCATCAGGATATAATCTAGAACCAGCAAATAAAAATCAAGAAAGTAATTCTACTCTTAAGAGTAAATATTAATTAGTGATTGGATCACTCCTTTATATCATGCTTGGAACAAGACCAAATATTGTCTATACTGTTATCAAAATGTGACAATTTTCAGCTAATCCCACAGAAGATCATCTGAAACATGCATTATATATAGTGCAACATCTTTCATCCACCTCAAATTTATACTTGAACCATACTGGAAAAACAAATTCTGGATACCTAGCATACAGTGATACTGATTTGGCAGGAGATCTTGAAACAAGAAGATCCACTACTAGATATGCAATAATCCTAGCAGAAGGAATAGTCTGTTGGTTATCAAGACAACAATGAAAGATTACACTTTCATCAACTGAGGCAGGATATGTTGAAATGTCAGAAGTTGCAAGACAACTGGCTGGCTAAAGAATATGTTCAAAGAATTGGACCATAAACTGCCACCTTTTCATCTCTATGTTGATAATCAAGGAGCTATATTCCTAGCTTCAAACCCAGTACAAGAGGGACAAACCAAACACATTGATATACCCTATTATCATGTTAGTATTGAATCTCATGGAATATTCTTCATTATTCTATAACATTCCATGATTGATCTATCACCTATTGATCATATGATAGACATTCTTACTAAGATATGACTCAATATGAGTCTTTATCTCTTATCTCTTATCTTTTATCTAGTCAGCACAACTCATACTATATTTAAACTCCAATTCAAATGTAGTATATAAACCCAACCTTATGTTAGAGTCAAATTAAGTTGCTTGTCTCTTAACTTGCTGCTGGAGTAGCAAGCACATGTATAGCCACCAGCCCAACCAGAACATGTGATTACCAGAATGTGTATGCTACATTTCATGTATACAAATGGATCATATGGGCAAGTGCACTAGCACCTCATGTATATTTTCTTTTGCTTTTGGCTGTACACTTTTTCTCTATCCTTTGTTGCATACCTTACCACTCCATATATTCACCAGGACATTTTGTACCCAAACTGTTTTTCCTCTTTTCATACTACCTCATATTCACTCATATATAAGGGACACTGTATCTAGTTGTCACTTCAGTCCACTGTATCATGCAACTGAGGTGAGTCCATCATAGTTATCCTTTCTATTATCTCATGCTAACTTGTATCATAGTATGCCTGTGCTAGGTAATTACCTAATCATAGTCTACTGTATCATGCAACTGAGTTTGCCCATGCTAGTAATCTAACAGGTCATGAGCCCTGCCCTCAGATTGAATCAGAGAATCTAATCAAACTCATGATACTGATATGACCACCATCATTCCAGTCTTTACTGATACCCTCCCAACCAATGTTCTGAAGCTTGATGTCAAAGGAATGAATTGGGCAATTTTTTCCTTCCATTTTCAGGTAGCTGTTGAGGCTAAGGACTTGTGGGGTCATTTTGATGGCTTCAATACCAAGCCAAATTACTCTGAGGTTACTATTATGCTGACTGAAGCTGTCAAGGTTAAGAAATGGACAAGGGATGAATGAATGGTGAAGAACTTACTTACCCAGCACATTCTGGACTCAACTGTGCTGTGGGTCTACAAGAAAATGTCTGTAATGGAGATATGGAACATGATCATAAAAGAATATACAGAGAAAGGAGCTTATATACAAACAGACCTGCAAGCCCAGTTTCTGGAGTTGTGATTACCAAAAGGAGGTGATGTCCACAAATTTCTGGATGGACTGTGGACAAAGTGAGAAGAGTTAGCTGCTGTAGGAGTTGGGATCAATGAAAGAGATTACTGTTTGATGATCATCAAGCCTCTTCCAAATTCTCTTGCAAATTTCACTTCAAGTCAACTCACTGTAGCTTGATTATTCAGTACAATGAAGATGCTGGATCCTGACCTGTATTTCCATTATTTCTGAAGAGATGGATCACCAGAGGGTGAAAGACTCCTCCTGAACAGACAGATGGAACTGAGATCAAGACTATGACAAAGCCATGTCTGTACATTCATTAGGATCTTCTTGAGGATGCAGGAAAGGACAACATACAGATAGAGGCCAGGGTAAATGAAACCTGTGAAGGTGCTGGGAATGCAGCTCAACAGAGCATCTTGCTGCATGGCACACAAAGGACAAAGATAGTGGAGAAAAGAAACTTACTGTTATGCTTGGTCCAGGTAGGAACAAACATAGACTTGAAAGAAAAAGCAGAGTATCAGCTCAATGGTACTATGGCCAGAGAGTCTACCTTCAAAGAAGGATTTATGTCAGTGTCAGAGTGAAGCAGAGGCAAAGGTTTAACAATGCAAGCTCCTAAGTGTTTGAGAGGAAAGTATGATTGATTCTCAAGTAGATCTAGCTTGGGATACAAGTGGAGCTATCCAAGGGTTTAAATAACTGTACTTCAACACACAGACCAAGGTATGGATAAGGAAAGATGAATATCATATGAGTGAATGAAACAGTGCTATTGGACAAGAGAATCATATGATATGTAAAATACAAGAAAGGAAAAAGGAGAGTCCATGTTGAAATGGACTGACACATAATCAAGATGAGTAAGTGAAAATACAGGAACAGTCCAGGTTGGAATGGATCATAACTAATGTTGATGACATTTGTCAATGCATCATGAATTATTCAAGGGAAAAGTAAAGAAACAGAGTAAGGCAAAGTGGAAAAGAGAAATTGTAACATTACCCCCATCATATGGATAATGTCACCTGATTTTACAAAGATAGTTAAAAGGAAGTGAACACATGTTCACCAGTAACATTCACCTAGGCATCCTCATTGAACTCAGGTTCTCTGTTCCTATAAAGGTCATCATCATCCTCCTTGACAGTAGTAGTAGGGATGTGGATCATCATACTGAACCCAGAAGAGATAGAAGTGGGCATAGATGCAGTAACAGAGGACTCCATAGATAGGGAGGAAGAGAAAGTAACATCCACAATGTCAGAGTGAGGAGAGGGAGGTTCTGAAGGGGGAGAGTTGGTACTGGACCAAAGGTGGAAGGCCAGGGCTGGTCTGAGCCAGGTATGGTGTTCCATCCAGTTGGGGCAGTAGAGGGAGTCAGGTGGTGTGAAGAAGAAGAGCCAGTATGAGAATGACAATGAGAGGGGTGTGAGGAAGGAGAAGAGTTGGACAGGGCACAGTGACACCAGTGATATGGGTAGCAGTATTGGGGGTGTCCAGGAGCAAGTCAGTGACAGAAGGGACATCAGTATAGGAGACATTAGGCATAGACATGTCCTAATCTTCAACAGTGGTAGTACACCTGGGAATACTAGGGGTATAATGGGGAAAGAGGACAGGTTCTGTAGTAAGGGTTCTCAGCATTGGCCAGTGCTTGCTCTTTGTTGGTGTTGATTGGAGAGGATGATGCTGAAGGGGTGATAGGAGGAGGAATCTCCAGGGAAGGTGAGTCAAGAGGGGTAGGAGAGCAAGAAGGAGGACAAGAGAGAGGTTCACCTGATGTTTCTTCAATCAAGCGGTTGTTTATCATAAAAAGTTAGCAGACCATTTTTTTGGCAACATGTAGGCCATCTAGTTGCTCTATGGCTCAAATAATGGCTCCTCTCTGGCCAGAAAGAGCTTGAGTAAGCATAGTGTGGGCAGTTGTAGAGGAATGGTCTTTGAGGGAGAGGGAGATGGTAGCAGTAGCGAGATCATTGTTTCAGAGAGAAAGGATAAGATAATGTAGAGGGGAGGTCAGGGTGACAAGCGAATCCAGGATGAGTGCAGCATGTGGGTTGAGGAACATGTTGGTCATAGAATCTAGTAGGAGGAAGTTGCCCATTGGAGGGTGTAGTTCTGAGGTTGAATTTGGTTCAACATATTCATAAGTAGGAGGGAGAGCAAGGGGAACAGGCATGACAGGAGAGATAGGCAGTGTGAAGATGGTTTTTGTAGATAGGATGAGAGGAGGATGAGGGAGAGAATGTCTTGGGTTTGGTCTTTTTATAATCAGAGAGGATGTCCTTGGCATTTCTGAGGTTTTGTTCTGGTTCCCAGGAGTTGTCTGATGTGGGATACCCTTTCCACTTAATTAAAAATTTGCAGTGTTTAGGGGTTCCTCAATGCTGTAATATTTGTTCCACCTTGTATTGTTCTTCACTGTCAATAAGGTCTGGGGGTGGAGCCAGGAAGTTCAGCCCATGTGTGTTGTTTTCATGGTAAGGGGATAGGAGGGAAGCATGGAACATGTTGTGAATTTTCCAGGTTTTTGGTAGATGGTGTTTGTATGTGATGGGAGATAGGACATTGGTAATGATAAAGGGTCCTTCCTGTTTTGGCATGAACTTTGGGTTTGGAAGGGAATGTTTCAGATTCTTTGCTTCTAACCACACTTTATTGCCTTTGGAGAAAGGGGTGAAAGGGTTCTTTAACCATGCCTTCATGACCTGTCTAGCAAGTTCATGTGCAGCAAGGGCTTCCTCACAGGCTGCAGAAAGGGTTTTTAGCCATTCTTCAACCACTGGGAGTTTGGTTTCTGAGATGAGTGTGGAGAGGGGACAGGGTTCATAGCCATACATGAGGTAGAACAGCAATTGATTGGTAATGGAGTGTGGTTGGTGATTGTGTACAAACTCAGCAGAGGGGATTATATCTGTCCATGAGGTAGGATTCAATCCACAGAAGATCTGTAGATAAGTCTCAACCTCCTGGTTGACATGTTCTGTTTCTCTGTTGGATTGGGGATGGTATATGGTAGAGAGAGAGAGATCATAGTGTAGGAGTTTAGCCAGTTCTTTGGCAACAGCAGAGGCAAACTGGGGGCCTTGGTCAGAAATGATTTTGTCATAAAGACTGAATCTGGTGTATACTTTTTTGAAAAAGAGAAGGACAACACATTCAGATGTGATTGTTTTCATGGTAGGGCAAAGAATTACCCCCTTCATAAGGCTATGGTCTACCATGACCAGAAGAGTATCAAAGCCATTGGAAAGGGGGAGATCAGTGATTAGATCACAGGAGATCTGCTGGAAGGGGCAAGAGGCAGAAGAGGGGATAGGGAGGAGCAGAAGGGAAGTGGGGTGTGTGTTGGCTTTATTTTGCTGGCAAACAGTGCAACCTTCAACATAATGTTTAACAAAAGAGGCCAGGCCAGGCCACTGAAATTCTGAGGTGACAAGTTGATAGGTTTTCAAGTATCCAGAGTGTCCTGCCATCAGGTAGTCATGGTGTTTCTGGATACATGAGTGATGAAGGTCAGTATTGTCAGGAACATAGATTCACTGCTGGAAGGTGAGGATGTCAGCATCATAGGTCCAATCAGAGAGGTGAGAGTGGAATTTAGCAGGAAGGTTCTCTAGTCCCTGAACTGCTGTTTGATTGATCAGATTGGAGGAGGATGATTGTGTGAGGGGATTGGAAAGGGAGGTGTCAACAATATTCACAAAGAGATCATTTGGGAGGATGGTGACATTGGCATTGTCATCATCGGTGGAAGGGATGAGGTCAGGTTGGTGAGAGAGTGCATCCAGACCTGCAAGATCTTTCCCAGGGACATGGAAGAATTTCAAATCAAAGTTTGCTAAATCCAGTAACCAGCATGCTTGACAATGGTTGAGGTTCTGTGGTTGACAGAAGTAGGTAAGGTTCTTGTGATCAGTAAAGACCTGAACTGTGTGGGGAGATCCATGGAGATAATGTTGCCACATTTTTAAGGTGTGAATGACAGCCAGGAGTTCTTTGTTGTATGCATCATAATTTCATTCAGCCACTGCAAAGGTCTGGGATAGGTAACCACAGGGATGTCAGTCTCTGTTTGAGTCAGTTTGGAGAAGGACTCCTCCAGAAGTGTATTTCAAGGCATTGGTGGTGATAGCAAAAGGTCAAGAGATGTTGGGCATAGTTAGTATGGATTGGGAAAGGAAGGTTGATTTCAAGGAGAGAAATGCCTTGTTACAGTCAGGGAACCAGTTCCAAGGGGCATTTTTCTTAGCAAGGTCAAGGAGGGGTCAGGCAATATCAGAGTATTTGGGGATGAAGCATCAGTAGAAATTAGTGAAGTCAAGGAAGGAGCAGACATCCTTAACCCATTTTGGTACAGGCCACTTGGAGATATCCTTCAGTTTGATGGGGTCCATTGTAATCCAGTCTGGTTTGATGATCATGCCAAGGTATTCTACCTTGGTTGTTGCAAACTTGCATTTTTCTAGTTTGAGACAGAGATCTAAGTCCTTCATGCACTGTAGGACTGATTTGGTTCGCTTCATATGGGTCTCTTCATCAGGGGAGAATATGAGGAGGTCATCTATGTAGATTACCAACCATCCTTCTACAATCATATCTCTGAATGAGTTGTTCATGAACCTTTGGAATGTCAGTGGGGAGTTTGTTAGACCAAAGAACATGACTGTTGGTTTGAAGAGTCCTTTATGTGTGATGAATGCCACTTTCTATTGATCTCCTTCTTTTCTTTGTATGTTGTTATACCCCCAATGGACATTGAATTTGGTGAACACTTGTGCACCTTTTAATTTGTCAACCAAATCCAAAATGAGGGGAATGGGATAGGTGTCTCAAACAGTATATTTGTTCAGATATCTGTAATCCTAACAGGGCCATAGACCTCTGTCCTTCTTTTTTACAAAGAAGAAAGGTGATGCCTGAGGGGATTTGGAAGGACATATCTTGCCTGTTCAAAGGTTCCTAAGTCTTTTAGTCACAGAAGAGGTAGGGAAGAATCTGGATGTGGCCCATGTGATTCATCCAATCATATAGGACTTATGGGCTTCTTTCAGGAAGTAGTCAGGGTCTTTGTTGTCAAAATAAGCTGAAAGGACCCTTCTGTCATCTGAGGAGTAATTCTGGTGGTGAAGAGGGGTGGTTTGGGTTTTGAAGTTGTTTTGGAGAGGTACTTCCCTCTGCTGGATGCATGAGAGAAGTAGAGACCCATTGATTGGTCGAGTTTCTTGTCTATCTTGATGGTTTTCTTCTTCCAGTCAATAGTTGGATTTGTGGCTTTTAACCAAGAGTGTCCAAGGATGATGTTTTCTCATCTGCAATGGATGACATAGAGGAGAATTTTCTGTGTAATTGTGCTGATACATGCAAAGATGGTGGTGGAGTATTTGACCAAACTGTTTTTGTTGTCTAAGTGGTCTACATTCCATACTTTAAATGGTTTTTGAAGGTGTTCTAGGGGAAGTTTATGTTTTCAGACAAAGTCCCAATTGATACAAGAGATTTCTGCTCTGCTATCAATGAGTGCAGTGATGTCAATGACTTTTAGCATACTCGAGGGGTCGATGATTTGAACAGCAATATGAATGGATGTGTATTTCGAATCATCTATGAGTACAGGGGCAATAGTTTTACAAGAACAAGGAGAGGGGAACACTTGCATCAAAGGAGTGTCCCTATTCAAGAACCCTTTTGGTTTTTGTAAATGTTGGCCACAAAGGCCATGTCTGTTTCATCGTCATCATCCTCTACTTCTTCCAACCTAGGAAGTTCCTCTTCTTCTTCCTTTACTATCTTCTGTACTTTTCTTTCCTCAGTTTTCTTCAGCAGAGGAGGTTTCCAGCCAGTTCCACTCTTTTTTGAACAATTGCATGCTATATGTCTGTGTTCATCACAGTGGAAGCAGTTGCCTTTGTGGCAGTATTCATTGCATTGGGAGATGGAAAGTTGGATGGCATCGACATCCATGGCATCAGGGTCTCAAGCAGGGGTGGAGTAGTGTGGTTTGTTGTTAAGATAGGAAGGGGTCAAGGGTCCAAACATAGAGGGTTGGTTGTTGAAAGAGGACATGATGTCCTGTTGATTTTAGAAGTGGATTGACTTCACAATCCAGGTTGTGATGTTGGTAGGGACAGTTTCCATAGCATACATGCAGGATCAAAGGACTGGGTGGAGTCCTTTGGTAAAGAAGTTGATTAGGAACATTTGATCTGTGATTCCAGAATCATTGTGGCAGATGGAGAATTCTACAATATAGTCTTCTAGCAACTGTATTGTGCATTTATCTTTAGTCATGGTTAGGTTTTGCAGCTTTCCCAGAGCTGCAATCTTGATTTCTTTTGTTTGAAAAGTCACCTTGAATAGATCAAGGAAGTCAGAGTATTTTCCAAAGGAGGGGGGTGAAGTGGCCAGCTTTTCTTTTTGGAAGGAAGTGGCCCATCCAAGGGCAGCCCCCTTTTTCATATATGAGAGGGTGTAGCTGATCCATTTGTTATTGGTGTCATAGAGCATTTTATTAATAAGAAGGTATGTTTTCACCAACAGCAACCATGCTTCGGCTTTATCATAGCTTCTGTCAAAGTCATCAGGGACACCAATCTTAAGTTCAGTTGCTTTAGCAGAGGTAGACATAGTGGGAGGAGTTACAGTAGGTTCTTGAGCAGGTTTAGAAGGGTACAGAGTATGTAGAGTGGAGGGAATAGAGAGGGGTAATGGAAGTGCTGCGGAGGTAGATGGTATGGCTGTAACAGGAGAGGGTTCTGGTGATTGTTCCCAAGATGGGAATAAGAGGGAGAACAGGTGTGGTAACAGAGTTCTGGATGGTTCCTCAGCTAGATTGAGGGTCTGGGATCAGGAAGAGTCAGATGGGACTGCTTTGTCAGATCCTGAGTCAGGGGTGGATTCATTTCTGGGCTTTCAGATACCAACATGCAGTAGGATAGGTCTAGGAGGAATCTTGGATCAAGGGGAGGCTACAACAGTGAGGGATGTGGATCATCATTCTGATGTTTCCAGAGTGACTACAACAGCAATGGAGTGGATTGAGAGGTGAAGATAGATCTTTTGTTATGCTTGGTCCAGATAGGAACAAACATAGACTTGAAAGAAAAAGCAGAGTATCAGCTCAATGGTACTACAACCAGAGAGTCTACCTTCAAAGAAGGATTTATGTCAGTGTCAGGGTGAAGCAGAGGTGATCGTTTGATGATGTGAGCTCCTAAGCATTCAAGAGGTAAGTATGATCAATTCTCAAGTAGATCTAGCTTGGGATACAAGTGGAGCTATCTGAGGGTTTAAATAACTGTACTTCAATGCATGGACCAAGGTATGGATAAGGAAAGATGAATATCATACAAGTGAATGAAACAGGACCATTGGACAAGAGAATCGTATGATATGTAAAATACAAGAAAGGAAAAAGGAGAGTCTGTGTTGAAACAGACTGACACATAATCAAGATGAGTAAGTGAAAATACAGGAATGATCTGGGTTGGAACAGATCATGACTAATGTCAATGATGTTTGTCAATACATCATGAATTATTCAAGGGAAAAGTAAAGAAACAGAGTAAGGCAAAGTGGAAAAGAGAAATTGTAACACTTACTGCTGATGAAGTGAATGCCACAAATGGAGATAGTGACTCCAACAACAGCATGTTCACTGTTTTTGAGGAGTTAGGTGACAAAGAGTTGCCTAGACTGTTACCTACTGAGTTAGATGGTGAGAACAACACTGACTATGATGATTGGTTCTCAGTGAGCAATGAAGACATACTTGCTGATATTTGAGACCTGGAAAAAGCATGTGCACTGAGAGCCAAGGACAAGATGTCTGTTGACTGTGCTGACCCTGCTGAGGAACCAGAGAATGTTGCAATGCAAGTGAATATTGAGCTGGATGTGCTACTCAAGTTAAAAGCTGGCTTGGAAATCTGAAAAGTCAAAGAAATGGCCAAGATGACAAGTAGAGAGGGCAAGAGAGCTGAAGAGCAGAGAAGGCAAGAGGTTGGGACAGCAGAGAGTTTAGACAAGGGAGCCAGGGACAAGAGCACTGCCAGTGAGAATCCTACCACACAAGCTAGCTAAGAAGAAGATGTAATGATGACAATATCAGCTATACATACATGCTGCCCAGAGAACCCTGCAGAGACCAAGTTGAGATCATGGAGATCAACAAAATAGGTCAGGCAGTGAGCAATGAACAAGATCAGATAGTGGGAATCAAGGCTCATGAATATGAGAACATGGTAAGCAAGGCTTGGTCACACCCTCTACACCTACCAGAATCTGTCAGCATATTGCTCAAGGGGGAGTGAGATGGTCAGCTAGCAATCAATAATGCTGACAAGTGGTCAGACATTGCAGATGACCTGGAAGTCACAGAAGATGACCCAGGAGGGCCTCAGGATGACACTGAGTTGACAGTCAAGCCAGGCACACTTGGAGGTCAGACCATTGAGTTTATTGAAACAGCCACCTATGAGAAGGACCAGGACACACACACTGAAGGTCAGGACATACCTACAAACATCACAAATAGCCTTGAAGGCCACCACATGGACACCAAACCTGTAGAAAGCTCCAATGAGCCAAGCACACTAGTTGATCAGTCAAATCAGCAGGAAATGTCAGTTGGCCATGCTGATGAGCAGATGATGTCAGGCAAGCATGGAAACATACCATGGTACTCCCAGAGTGAGGTGGGAGACCCAGGTAGCAATACAGACCATGACAACAGGGCCTGCAAGGCAAACCTAGTCAGGAAGCCACCAGACTGTATGACAGTGCAGATAGCATGATGGAAAGGCCAAGTGACCAGGCAGACAAGATCAAGGATCCACCAGATGTCCAGGAAGGTGAACAACATGGCCAACAAGGTTGTAGCAGCAGCAATGAAAGTGCAATGAATGATGTCAGTAGTGACTCAAAGGGAGTCACATGGAAGTCATTAGCTGTCAAACTAAGGTCAAACTAGAGTGCTCAGAGTAGTTCCAATAAACTCTGGACATTGGGGGCAGACAGGACTTGGCTTCACCATATGTGGTGCACCCTTGCAAGGGATCTGGGGTCCCAAACTTCAGAGAGTCAGAGGTCATGGGTAAAGTCATAAATGGCTATTCAATGAGTTGAGGGTTGGAGGGGCATCAGTCAATGACTCAGAGAGAGAGAGGGAGAGAGAGTCAAGGGAAGTTTAGTTGATATTTGAACTGAGGAAATACAACAGAGAGTTACAAGATTTATATATGGAGGAGAAGTTGGAGTATAGAATGTGAAACATTGGAGTAAAGAATATGAAACATCAGAATGGTATAGGTGTTACAAAGGAATAGACAGACAGACAGAAAGATGATAGGGAATATCAGATGTGATGGAAGAATGACAGAATGACGGATGGAAACAAGAGAATGTCAGGTGTCAGAAATAAAGGTTTCAATATCATAAGTCTGAGGTGAAGGAACAACAGGGAATATGAAATAAAAACCAGAAATACAAACAGAGAGTATTCCTGTTACAATACCAGTACTATATTTATACAAAATGGTACATTACAGCTGTAGTCACTATCCTTGGAACACCTATTGGGTCATTAATCCTAATGATCCTAGGTTAAAACCCTCTAATTACCTAACACATACCCTTATTTACATTTCCTGTAC
The DNA here is from genome assembly GCA_038089035.1 of Boletellus dicymbophilus. Classification (NCBI taxonomy): domain Eukaryota; kingdom Fungi; phylum Basidiomycota; class Agaricomycetes; order Boletales; family Boletaceae; genus Boletellus; species Boletellus dicymbophilus. The sequence continues at coordinate 11,803 of JBBPKB010000597.1, forward strand.
ACTTCTCTACTATTTCCTCTTTATCTAAATCTGTACACTCCCCCATCGCACTTCTGTATTAACCTGGGCTCACCTGGTACTTAGCACCTTATTTAGATCATAGGAAAGTGTACAGCTTGGTCTGTGCACATACTCCTTAGGGTATAAATAGGGGCTCACATGTACCATCTACCTTAGCCTAATCCACTTGTATTCTTGTTGGCATTCAGTCGCAAG
>JBBPKB010000598.1:0-12014 GCA_038089035.1 Boletellus dicymbophilus
AGAAAGGCGGATCAAAGACGATATATATTTTTTCGCGAAGTTCTAGAGTTGACACAAGCAGGCATCTACAATATCATGTTAGGGCTGAGAGAACGCGGGAGATGGCACAAATTCAAAAGATAAATACCGATTGGCTCGACCAATAACGGACAGTAATATACTGTCCGGAAAGACAGCCGCGCCCGAGTCAAACTTGGCATACAGATTTGTTGACATGTGTTGTTGCACTCGAGTCTTGACGCGTTCATTCTCCGAACGAACAGCCATCGGATTGTTCACAATTCAGTTTGTCAGAGCCATCCTCTTGCACACTATGCAAATCGAAGACATCAAAGCGAAAATTGGCCACTTCAGGATTCTTGTTCTTGGCCGAGCTAATGCAGGTAAAACCACCATTCTAAAGAGGATTTGCAACTCTACGGAAGATCCAGAGATCTTCGATGATAAGGGGAACAAGGTGTGGTGTTGCTTTATGCTTTTCATCCCATGGGTTGATGGCCTGTGATCAGCTTGATCCTGAACAGGTTCAGGAATCTGCTGAAGTGAGTCCCACTTGCAGAGGACACAGTATTTATGCACACATAAGCTAACACACCCTAAGCGGGGACACCACAACATCAAGAATGAAATGATCTTCAAGAGTAACCCAGGCTTTGTCTTTCATGACTCATGTGGGTTTGAGGCTGGTCAGGTAGATGAGTTTGAGCAGGCAAAAAACTTTGTTGAGGAACATGCAAAAACTGTTTATCTCAAAGGGCGAATTCATGCTATATGGTATGTAAATCTTCAATATAGTATAAACAGCCAGGCAGAGCTGAGGGGTTTTATCTCAAACAGGTATTGTATTCCAATGGATCATTATCACCGACAGGTCCTAAGGGCAGAGGAAAGGTTTTTTGATGAATGTGACACAGGAAATGGTAGAATATTCTTTGCTATAGATTGCCTCACTGAATAATCTTCAAATGGCAGTTCCAGTTATAGTTGTTTTTACAAAATGTGATGCATTAGAAGCCATAGCTTTTGGGAAACTGGGTTATCAAGATACAATACTCCCATTGCATGAAAAATTAGCAAAGATAAGAGGATATGTAGAGGAGATGGTGAGAACAAGCACTGGATGGGAAAAGTTAAGAAAGAGAAGATACCCTCCAAAGGCAAAAATATATCTAGAAAGTGAGTTATGAAATAAAGTTGATTTGTAAATAGTGTATAGTGATTTATGGTTAGACATGCACAGGTCTGATGATGGATGCAAGCTTCTTCTGGAAAGGACAGCAGAGACATTAGATGAAGGAGCCTTACAAAAGTTGCTAGTGTCAACTCAGCATTCAAATATAATGATTTGCATCAGGTATGCTGTGAAATGGTAGGAGTTGATACTATACAAATGGATGTACATGCTCATATCATTTATAGGGCTCTCCTGCTATTCATTGCCAATCTATATAAATTAATTTTACTATTCAGTGAAGAACAGAAAGAAGACTTGAGGAATCAAATTTCAACATGGTTTCCCCATACAAAGGTAAGGGTTATTGACATAACAAAGTCAATACAATAATAATCAATAGGAGGCAAGTGAAATCTATTACATTGAAAAAGTTTTACAATTTCTAGCTGAGCTTGACACAATGCTTATTTTGCTGATAGCATGTAAGCAATTATTAAATTTTATGTCTTGGAATTGCAATGATGCTGACAGTCTTGGCTATTGTGATTAAATCATAGGCTGTAAGTGGTCTGCTTAATTGGAGATTGAGAATGATGTTGATGAGTCTCTGCATGTCCTGGTTATTGGTCATTAATTTGTAGGCTGTAAGTGGTCTAGATCTGATTTGGAACTGTGAATGGTGCTAATGGATCTCTGTGTCATGGCCATTGGTCACTAATTCATAGCCTGTAAGTGGTCTAAGTCTAATTGAGTATTAGGAATGGTGCTGATAAATCTCTGTCTGTCATGGGCCATTTTCTGTTGTTTCATAGCCTGTAAGTTGTCTGAATCCAATTAAAGATAAAAAATGGTGCTGATGGATCTCTGCCTATAACTACTGGTCATTAATTCATAGGGTGTGGGTATTCTGGATCTAATTGGGGATAGAGACTGGTGCTGATTGGTTTCTGTCTGTTCTGGCTGTTGGTTGCTAACTCATAGCCTGTAAGTAGTTAAATCAAATCAGGGATTATGAATGGTGTTGATGGATCCCTGTCTATCCTGGGAATTGGCTACTAATTAATAGTATGTAAGTGGTCTGGATATATTTTATTTGGGATCAAAAATGGTTCTGATAGATCTTTCTCAATCCTGGTCATTTGCTACTAATTTGTAGGGTGTAAGTGGTCTTGATTTAATTGAGAATTGAGGATAATTCTGATAGATCTTTGTGTATCCTGTTCATTGGTCACTAATTCACAGCCTGTAAGTGGTCTGGATCAAAATGGGGACTGAGAATGATGTTGATGGATCCCTGTCTGTCCTCACAACTGGTCACTAATTTGTAGTATGTAAGTGATCAAGATATACTTATAAATTGAAAATGATACTAGTGGATCTCTCTCCATCCTGGCCATTGGTCACTAATTAATAGCATGTAAGTAGTTTGAATCTAATTGTGGATTGTAAATAGTGCTAATAGATTCATCTACCTTGTCACTAATTCATAGTATGTAAGTGGTTTGGGTTTAGTTGAGGATTGAGAATGGTGGTGATGAATCTCTGTTTGTTTTGGTCATCGGTCACTAATTCACAGGATGTAAGTGGTCTGAATCTGATTGATGATCGAGAATGATATTGATAGGTCTCTATCCACCCTGACTACTGGCAACTAATTCATATGTAGGTTGTAAGTAGTTTGAGTTTACTTGAGGATCAAGAATGGTGTTGATAGATCTCTGTCTGTCCTGGCTATTGGCCATTGATTCATAGTGTGTAAGTGGTCTAGATCTAATTGAGGATTGAGAGTAATGCTGATGAATCTTTGTCTATTCTGGCCATTGGTAACTTATAGGATGTAAATGGTCCAAATTTAATTGGAGGTTGAGAATGGTGCTTATGAATTTGTCATTTGTCACTAATTTATAGGGTGTAAGTTGTTTTGATCTAATTAAAGACTGATAATGGCACTTATGGATCTCTGTCTGTCCTGGCCATTGGTTACTAATTCACAGCCTGTAAGTGGTTTGGATTTAATTGGAGACTGTATGGTACTGATGGATATCTATTTGTATTGGCTACTGGTCACTAATTCATAGTATGTAAGTTTTCTGGGTATAATTGGTGATTTAAAATGGTGTTGATGGATCTCTGTATGTCTTGTTCATTGGTCACTAATTCATAGGGTGTCAGTGGTCTGGATCTAATTTGGAGTTGAGAATGGTCCTGATGAATCTCTATCTATCCTGGCTGTGGATGTATAATTCACAGTGTGTAAGTAGTCTAGGTCTAATCAGGAATTGTGAATGGTGCTGATGGATCTTTGTGTGTCCTGGAAATGGGACATTAATTCATAGGGTGTAAGTGGCCAGGATCTGGTTGAAGGTTCTGAGTGATGTTAATGGATCTCTGTCTGCCCTGGCCATTGATCATTAATTTATAGGGTGTAAGTGGTTTAGTTTTAATTTGGAATTGAGAATAATGTTGATTGATTTCTATTGGTCCTGACTATTGGTCACTAATTCATAGGATGTAAGTGGTTTGGTTTTAATTTGGAATTGAGAAGAATGTTGATGGATTTCTGTTGGTACTGAATATTGTTTACTAATTCATAGTATGTAAGTTGTCTGGATCTAGTTGAGGATTAACAATAGTGCAAATGAATCTCTGTCCATTCTGGCACCACTAATTTATAGCATGTAAGTGGTCTAAATCTAATGGGAATTGTGAATAGTGTTGATGGACCTTTGTCTACCCTGACCACTGGTTACTAATTCATAGCATGTAAGAAGCTTGTATATATTTTGGTTGGGATTGAGAATTGTATTAATGGATGTCTATTTGTCATGGCCACTGGTCATTGATTCATAGTGTGTAAGTGGTCTAGATCTAATTGGAGATTGAAAATGGCCCTAATGAAGATCTGTTTGTCTTTGCAATTGGCCACTAATTCATAGGATGTAAGTGGCCCAGATCTAGTTGGAGGTTGAAAATGGTGCTAATGTTGTCTGCCCTGGCTATTGGTCAATAATTTGTAGCATGTAAGTGATCTGAATCTAATTGAGGATCAAGATTGGTACTAATTCATCTCTGTCTGTCTTGGACATCAATCACTCGCTAATAGCCTGTAAGTGGTCTGGATTGGATATTGTGAGTGATACTAATAGATCTATATCTGTCCTGACTTTGGCCATTTACATGTATAGGGTGTAAGTGGTTAGTTTTAGTTGGGGATTATGTTACTAATGGGTCTCTGTTGGTCTTGGGCATTGGTCATTAATTTATAGCATGTTAGTGGTCTGGGTCCAATTGGGGATTGAAGATGGTGCTGATGTATCTCTGTTTGTCCTGGACATTGGTCACTAATAATTCACAGTATGTAAGTTGTCTAGATCCAATTGAATATCGAGAATAGTACTGATGGATCTTTGTCTGTCCTGGACATTGGTCACTGATTCATAGTATGTAAGTGGTTTGGATCTACAATCTACAGTAATTGTGGATTGAGACTGATACTGATGGATCTCTGTCTGTTTTGGGCATTTGTCACTAACTCACAGCATGTAAGTAGTCTGGGCTAACCAAAGACTAAGAATAGTGCTGATGAACCTTTGTCTGTCCTGGCCATTTTGATCATTGATTTATAGTATGTATGTGACCTAGATTATCCTTGGATCATGGATGGTGTTGATGGATCTCTACTATACTGGCCACTAATTTGTAGGGCGTAAGTTTCCTGGATTTCATTGAGGATTAAGGATGATCCTGACATATCTCTATTTGTGCTCACTGGCAACTAATTCATAGGGTGTAAGTAGTCTGCATCTAGTTGGTGATTGAAAATCATAATAGATCTCCATCTGTTATGGTCATTGGCTACAAATTCATAGCCTGTAAGTGTCTGTGCCTAATCTGGGACACAAAATAGTGTTATTTTTTTTTTCATTGGATTTGCATTTCAAATGCTTTTAATGTGTTTGAAGCCAGTAAGTTGTTTTGTACAATGCAAAAAATAAAAATGTTGTTAAATACATGTATATATTTCAACTATCATATCCATATATAGTTGGTAAGCACATAATCATCATTGTAAATGTTCTTGCTTGAAATCATCCAGAATGTATGTAACTATTTTCCTATTACTTAGTTATAACTATTGATTTTAATATATCTTTTGCTTATAATTTCAGAAGGTATGGGTTTCTTCCTATGTCTATGTATATTTATTTAGATATTTAATAGGAAGTATGCTGTGACATCCATACTTCATTGCAAATTTTATTTATTCAATACATTTTTTTAAAGATCCTGGTAGGCATATTAATTGTGGATAATAAATTACTGAATTACTGTATTGTATGTTTAGGTATCATCTGGAGATCTCAATGGAATTATATCAGCTGGTCACACATCAAGAGTTTGTTTCCTGCTTTCCTACTTGTTCAAATTTAGTGATTCAAAGCTCACAGAATATACTTCCATTTTCTGCCTGGAAACAGGCTCTTGAGGATGGCATTTGTTAGTAGTTGAAAGTGTCAATCCATTATAATAACTATTGGTTCTAGGCTGTCTTATTATTCTCGAGCACTCTTTTTTTATTCATCAGGAACATCAACAAAGGTTGCAAAAGCACTCACTAAATTTACCCCTAAATACAGACCAGACAGGAAGGAAGATGACAAGATGTGCAAATTAATTGTAGACATGGTCTCTGAGCACCTTATTGGTGAGCTTTTAGCCTGCTTTTATTTATTTATTTGATTTATAGTGTTGATTAAAATCTTCATAGCAAAGAATATCAGTTGAAACATAGAGCATGTGTGCAGTAAAATATTATAGATGTTGTCTGGTCAATTCAAAATTTGTTATGTCCAATCCTTGAAGAAAGAAATTATAGATAACACTGAAACTCAAGTCCATAGTAATGAATTGAAGGGGTTTTGTAGATTCCATGATTACAGGGAATTTGTAGTAACCAAAGTGTGCTTTATAAATTGTGGTGTCATAAACCCATGATTAGTAGGACAAATAGTATGTATGCATTGAAAACTTGAAGTCTACATACATATCCCTTGCTACTTATTCATATGAGCACATGATACCAATTTGTGCAGAAAGTGTATGCATGTGGATAATGCATGTACATGAGAGAAGAGCAACTACATTTAACAATAATATATATATCAATATCAAAATCAATTGTCCGCACCAAGAATTGATATTCTCTGTTACATATCTCACAGGTTGCTGAAGACCAGTATTGCTAGACCGCAATTGGAAAGCTTGTGCATAGCTGTAATGCGTAATACCTATGAACTCACAGTATAAGTGCTCTCGAGAACCTATGACTCCAGGGATTGACTCGCAACATGTCTGTAACGGGTCTCCCAGGATGTGGGTTTTCCCTTCCGAGGTGAACATACGGACCACCGCCTCTCTTCCCGCATTCATCTGAGGGGAAATTTCGATATCATTAAATTCCGAGGGTAAAGCTTGGTGGAGAGACAGGGGTGGTGTAGCATCTCGGAAGGCCGAAGACGGCGAGCAGGCTCATACATGAGGAAGCAGTAGGCGAGATCGGGCGGGGTAGGGGCTTGAGTGGGAGAGAGGGCGTGTGTACGTGTATCGATTTCAACGAGGTGAATTAGTGAGAAATAGGAAGGAGGGGGGTTTGAATCGATGGCTCGACGGCAACGAATGGGAGTTTGTTCGCATCTGGGTGTATAAAAAAGTACCTGGTTCCATGAAATAATGCGTGCCGCAAAAAAAAACGTGGGTTCGAATTCGAGCGCAAAACAGGGGACTCACGGGCCAGAATGTTCCACGCGAGACTGATCTCGGTGCACGTCCCGTCGAAGAGGTTGGGTGAACGCACTCCGGCACGCGGGATGACGAAGGGCGTCGAGGGCGGCTTGGGTGGAGGCGGTGCGGCAACTGCGGCCACACTGCCAGACGATACAAAGTCGGAGGACACCAAGCGGGTTGGGTGAAGGAGAGATCGCTTGATTTATATTCGTCGTCGTTTATGTGAAGGAATGAGGTGAAGAACTCGGGCAAGGAGACGCCAAGGCTGCACGCACCGATGGCGAACGCGTCATACGTCCGCATCCCGAAGACAACGTCCGGGGCGCAATAAGAACTGTATATATGCGTGTTAGATCGCACGTGTAAAAGACGTGCCTCACGCTGCATTTGAAGATGATGGACTTGGCGAGGACGACTAACTCGAGCTCGCGCGGGGTAGGCGACGACGGTAAGAAGGATTCGAAGGAGACGATTGAGTTCGGGAGGAAGTCGAGGGCGTGATTCCCTGTATATCCAAAAGTTCAGGTTTGGAAGCACGGGGAGCGTTATGGCAAATCAGCAGGATAATACGCACGTGGGTGTGAGTGGGCGAGGGCGGCAAGCAAACGGACCTTCTTGACAAAATGTCATGGGGCTCTTTGGCGTGGGCTATCGGCCCTTGACTCGATGTGGATTACGACCGACACGGGGCCATCGGACAGGATTTAGAACCCCGTCGTCGTCGTGGGCATGGTAGCAGTACTACCTAGACTAGCGCCATGATGGGCGACGACGAAGGGTAGAACTTGCTCAGCGTGCTCGCCAGGGAGCAGCCACTGCCCGCGCCTGCTGACGGTGTCGCAGATAGACGGCCGCCGGTTTCCGCGCAACAGGTCGGCAAGTCGAAGAGCTGCTCGCCATCAATGACCTCAGGGACGCACGCGACTGTGTTCGACACTAACTGCACCAACACGTCCCTGCCCTGCCCGCAGCAGCATGCCCAGCGTATGAAACATGAGTCTTTCTCCCTGATATCAAGCTGATGAGCACATCACGTCGCCAGCTCTCGACGTCGCGTACGTCCCTCATCATCCTAGTGTTCAGTGTAACCGACCTTCATTCGCAGCGTCCTGAGTAGCACCGCCGAGAACGTGGGCCTCATCGAAGCCGACGGCTGCGATATCGACCTCGAAGTGTTGTGGGCGACTTACCCCTCGGCCTATTTTCAGCTCGCCATGCGATCGTGTCTGCCCCTGTCAAGACTGTCGGTGTACCAACGTGGAAACCCCTTCTTTTGCCTTTCCTGGCCGTCTCCAGCATCCGGTTGGCCAACAAGGCGGGTCAAACGCCAAATGCGAATCCACCTCTCGTGAAAGAGGAATATGGTCGCGTCGACTACCCTGCATCCGCGTCAGATTTCACCGTGCATGAGGGACACAGGCGGTGACGAGTCGAAGTGGTTCGCCGAGTGTCTATACTCTTTGATAAAATGAATGTGCTGGGCATCACTGCGTGGGCCGCACTGGTTGCCTATTCGTAGGGTCTGTTGGAAACAGTAAAGACGTTAATTAGAACACATAATGTAGCATAATTAACTACACTCACTTAGTTGCATCGTCAAGTTCCTTTCCTCCAGTCTCGTCGTACCCTCGACTGGAGGTAAGATATACTTTACCACTACACACATTCATTAGTGATGTACCTGGTATTTACTCTCCTTCCCTAGATCGAATACCCTCTATCAGTGACGACACCGTATGCGAAGAAATGTATTTACGCGAAATCTCGGTCGGGGTCGGGAGGGGGCCGTCTATACCTGTCAAAAGACAAGTGAGCGGCCCCGAAGAAGGTTGAGTCGCACCACATACTTGGCTACATCCTAAAGACCGTCAACAGCTGTCATTGGCGCGACTTCCCCTCATCCGCGACCCACAAGAACACCCAAAATTCGAGGGATACATGAGCGCACAAGACCCGGAGTGGACACAACTCGCTGTTTCAGCGCAGGTGGAGAAGGCTTACATGCACTTGAAGCAGAGAGAATTGATGCAGTTAGGACAGCGATGTAGTAGTAGTAGCAAGAATGCATGACCGGTTCAATCCGGCCCGGAGATTTAGAGTACCCCTGGTCGATCTCACGCTCCCCTCTGCCCATCCCGTGATCCTGGCCTAACGATGTGCTCACATTCACAGCCAGTAACAGCATTGACAAGATCGTTACGGTTATCAATAACGGCGACTCCGAAATCAAGTAGACTTCGGGGATCTACCGGTTTTCTATCTAAGCCCAACGAACCTCAAACAAGATGTACCCTACTTCGTCTGCCCGTCCCACGCCATCCATTTTCCTGATCTCTTCCTTCCCCACAATCGCGAGACGTTTCCTCCCCTTTATTTCTTCACTACCACCCTCGGGTCCCTCACGTTTCCTACTTCCATTCACAGCAGGAAACACTTCCTCGACTCTTTCCCCCAACCCCGCATGTCTCCCAGTCGTCCTCATAGGAATAATCAACCAGAACACCCCATACTCATTCATCGTTCGCTCGACACACCCTCTGATCCAGTCCGCATGCTCTGGATAATACACCACGTCTGCTGCGAGCACCACGTCGTATGTACCAGTGCCCGCTCCCACACCCTTGGTACATCCGCGCGACACTTCCCACCAGTCGAGCTTCTCTACCAACACGCACACCTGCGCCGCACCGGTGGTGGGATTGTGCGACACGTTGCAAGCGAGGTTGTCGAGCACGCTCGGATGGTAGTCTGTAGCTTTGATCTCACTTCGGACGGACGCCCGGGAGAAGATCTGGGCAGCTGTTATGCTGAGCAGACCTGTTCCAGCGCCCAGCTCGAGGAGATGTCGTGTGGCTGCGTCCTGAGTGGCAACGGTAGCGGAAGTGCAGGGACCCAACATCCCGAGATATCGTTCCGGATCCAGACACATGCGCTCCGCGAAAATGATGGCGCTCCCCCAGCTTTGCAATCCGACGGCAGCGTGGTCGGTACCATCAACGGGCGCGTCGTTCAATTCGACTGTGATCGGCAGAGATGACGGCAACACTCTGGAAGTGAATGGAAAGACGAACGTCCGGGTCAAAGCTTCTTCAGGCACGTCGCCACTTGCAAAGCGCGCGAGGAGTCTCGACGCGTCTTCGAGGTGCCTCATGCGCGCATCCTGCACCTCAGACGAGAGCGGTTCACAAACCCAGGCATCGCCGCGTTTCACCAAACCCGTCAGCCATTTGATTGCGTAGCCACGCTCGAGCTCATCCGAGCGCAACAAGTCTAGCACTTCGACCTCTTCCTCTATTAGTCGAATGTCTTGTTCATCTATCTTTTTGTCTTTTTCGTCGTCGTCGCGATCACCTTCCTCGGCAGATGCGTATCCAGAATCCGGGACGCTGTCATGATGATCGAGGAACCTCGGTCGAAAAGTCCGCACAGCGTCCGACAATGGTTCCCTGAGCGCCGGAACGGTACGTATCCGAGGTGGAAGCGATGCATGCGGGAAATACAAGTCTCGGAGTGCCCGGAGCGCATTTCCAACGCGCGTCTCGTCGCAAGCGTGGAGAGTAACAAGCGCTGGTAGGATAGCGGTGGGTGCGAGCGGGTAAGTTATTTGTTGGGAGCGAGTCATTCCTTGGTCGCAGAGGTTACAGCTGATTATCGTTTCGCGAATGGGCCGAATTGTCTCTCTATTGGGTGTGGGATCCTTGGTTCCTCCAAGCTTTCTATTTTCTCGTGTGGACTCTATAGGTCTATGTCGATCCTCCGTTGTGCTCTATGGAGGAAAATAAAAAGTGAGCAAAAAAGTGTTTAGAAGGTAAGGTTGAGACGAAGCTTCAAGAATGCAAACTCGTCCAGTAAAAAAGAAAAAATATACGGAGGACCTGCGTTGTTATTGGGTAAAGACGGCCATTATTGCGTAAGTATGTAGAGTGGACAAGGACAAGAGACAAGTTTGAGGTCATACACCGGTTTCTCTTGCCGGTCGGAGCTGTGACCGGATCGCACGAGGGACGACGCACGTTGCATCATATCCGACTGCGATAGGATAAGATCCCCGATTACTCGGCACCTATTCGAGAATGACCATATCGCTTCCTGCCATGTCTTCTGTCTCCACAAGAATAACCTCGCCCACGCTGTCGGCGCCGGAGATGGGAGCAGAATTTCGGCGCACTGCGAAACGCCGCGAGAGTGAATCGTTGGTGCTAGGCAAAAGTTGGAGAAGGAGCAGACGTCCTGCCTAGTCACCAGCATATTGACAAGGTTCTTATTTCGTCTTATTTGTCATTTATTCGTACTTACCTGCTTTTTTTTTTTTTTTGAGAGGCACTAAGTCCACACTGGCAACCGCCTAAGCTAGTCCCAGGTGGCACAGCACTAAGGCGCGGAGGTCATCACAACCGAGAAGGCTCTCAGGCTCGACTCGATACCACTTTACATGGCTAAAGCCCATACATAGAGCTGAAGGCTACACCGCGAGAAATAGAGGGAGCACCTTACTCTCCAGGGGGGAAATCCATTTACGGAGACATCACGTGAGGAGCCTTTGACATTAAGGACTCACGTGAGTACTGTGGGACTCGGCAAATGCCACTACCCACTAAAACCCCCCAGACGGTTTCTTGCGGGATTCGAACCCGCGGCTATGATGCTACGTCAGCACATTTATTCGCCGCACTTTCTCGGCGCTCGGCCCCCGCTGCGCTTTTTTGGCCCACCGCGCTTTTCGACGTTACATTTACACATTTATCCGCCGCACTTCCTCGACCCCCACTGCGCTTTTTGGACTCACATCTGTGCTTTTTTGACCCACATTTTTTGACCCACCGCGCTTTCTCCCTGACTTAGGCAAATTGCACAAATTTGGCGTGCTCTTTTCGACTTAGTAGGCCTGGAAGCCTGGGTGTAGAGGTCACCAGCGGGGTCACCACAGGGACCAGACGCCCCATGTCTGGGGCGGGTCACGTGTGATCCGCATTCAGCTTTCTGCCCAAACCACCCGGCAGGACGCAACAACGGTGAGGACGCGGACGCGACGCAACCGCAACGACAATAACGATGG
>JBBPKB010000599.1:0-12012 GCA_038089035.1 Boletellus dicymbophilus
GGAGGAGGCAACAGAGACAGCGTCAATGTACCTTGGGGTAAGAGAGAGGGAGTAGGTGGAGTGTTCGAGCCTGGGGGTGAATTAGAAGAGCTGGGTTCTGGAATGACAGCCAATGACTCCGGAGCATCGCGCTCCTTTGATATCTTTAAATCCGATGCAGTAATGATAACAGGCGCATTAATTGATCGTAGACTAGGAGCAGGCGAACCTTGCACTGGCGGGTGCGGGAGTAACAGGGGAAGCGAATGAGACGGCGAAGAGCTAGAGTCCACGGACGATTTGGTACGGAGCATGGAAAGAAGGCTGGTACCAGCCACGCCAAAAGACTCGTCCGCGTTCGCAGGTAAACAAGCAGAAGTGGACGAACCTCCAACAGAAGGTGAACGAGGTCTCCCAGAGAAGATTCCCTTGACTGCAGAGGTAGATGATGGTGATGACGGGACGTTTATCTTGAGGGAGCGGAGTGAAGGAGGAGGGGATGGCGAGGCTGAGGACTTGGTCTGGCGGGCAGTTAGAAGACCTTGCAGATGCATTGAAAGCATGACATCTATGTCACCCTTTGGCTCATTCCCTCCATTCAACGACTGGGCGGGAATATCGAGCCCGGCACGAACAGCCCTAGAGCGACAGTAAGAACTCCTTGGGAAGCGGAGAACTTACGAAACCATACCTCTGGGACAACACCGCGTTCTTGATTGCCGCGATCCAACGCTGTGACTCCGCAGGGTCGGTGATCTGCAAAAACCACATAGTGTGCAAAGTCTCCTCCGCAGTGGAGCCAGACTTCTTTGCGGAAACGTCCTTTCCAGCGAGTTTGACAACGTTGCCTCTCCCACCTACCTCTTCTTCAGCAACAAAGACGACGCTGGCTTCAGTGATCTCTAGTCTCTCGACTTCCTTGTCGTCCTTGGAAGAGTCCTTGAACAAGTGGACATGGGTCTTTTGACTCGGAGAGTGAGCAGTTAAGACGAGTATGCGGGGTTTCCATTGTTTTGCAAGCGCGTAGACGAGCAATGATGAAGGCGGGGTAAATTTTGGCAATGTCGAAGATAATTCGGTGAAGGGACGAAGCGCAGCCAATGTTGATGGAAACGGAGGTATGGGTGCGGGTTGGGGGGGTGGCTGGGGAGAATCTAGGGAGGGGCAGCTTTCCGACCTGAACAAGTGGTGGAGAAGCTCCGGGTCGAGCCCGATGGACTGTGCAGCGACATCCCGCAACCGCTCACGCTCCTCGTGCTCGTAGTCCCTGTGTGCGGTTGCACCGCCGACGGATGAAGTTACGGTTGTATTGTTACAGGCATTGATCTCAATTACTTCCGGCACGAGATTGGCTGCGGAGGATAGCGAATTGAAGGCTGGTTTCTTTCTCGAGACAGAGCCTATTTTCTTGCGCAAACCGAAGGCGTCGGACAAGAGACTCGCACGATTCCTGGATGACGAATGCGAAGCAGCCGACTGAGAAGAAGGGTCGTACGCGGTGTTGTCGCCGGCTGCGGGGGCGAGTCAATCGCTGTCGCGTGCACTAGCCGCTGCACTTACTGGTGTCGGTGGGCTTTGGCACGGGAGTGCTGGCGGGGTAAGACAAGGAGGTGCGCCGGGGTAGCCAGGACTGCATCAAGGTGGTGGTGGAGACAGAACAGACAGTATTATATCACACGCTAAGCTAGCCGCTTGTATGTCCCGTACGGGCCAACCGTGCCTGGAGCCCCACCCAACATCTTCTTTGCGCCGCTGTGTCGCGGAATGGACAGCTTCTGCTCGACCGACCCGCCCCTTGGCACGCCCTCCGAGTCCGTCTCAGGCTCGAGGCCAAGCAGCCGCCGCAGCACCGCATTTTCACGCTCCAGACGCGACAGCTCGCACTCCCGCTCCAATGCCCAGTCCTCTCCCTCGCCCGCCCCGGTCTCAGCGTCGTCCGTCGGGGCCTTGCCCGCTTCCGACGCCTGGCTCTGACCGACGTCCTCGCCATTCAGAACGCGCAGGAGAGCGCGCAGCGTGCCCGACATTCGCCCGAGCGAAATCGACTCTGCGGTCGTCCAAGACAGCGCCTGGAGGAGATTTTCAGACTCTTTCGCAAGCAGTCGCGCCTCGTATTCGCGGATCAGCGCCAGCTCGTGTTCCTGCACATCTCGCTGCACGAGCATGCGGTCAGATGTCTGACGACAGAACAGCATGCAGCAAAGGACGTACAGCCTTGGTGCGGAAGGCGCCCATCACGCTCTCCAACGTCTGCTCGTACTCCTTGATGAGGGCACCCAGCTGTTTGTTGTCGTGCAGCAGACTCTGGTTTTCTGCCGCGAGGGTGGCATTCATGCGCTCGAGTTCCGCGTCGTACACATCTGCAGCCCTCGGTTACATTGGCCAGACATTCGTTCACACAATTACCTTGGGGCTTGTCGAGATTGAACCTGTAAATAGTTGGTGTGTATGTGCGCGGTCCCCACACGGCTCGAACGCACCTTCTCAACACGAATCCGCTTTTTGAGTGGGCAGCCTGGGTCTGCGGGTGTTGGCTCAGCGTCGAGCCCGTCAGCAACGAGAATCACCTTGACGAGCCCTGCGGAATTGTGGAGCGCCAGAGAAAGACTCCGGTTTTGTGCAAGCTGCTCCGAAAGCTCTTGGATGGTGCTCAAGAGCTGGCCGAGCTCGGATTCGCCGGTGTTGTCGAGGATGGTCATCGCATTAGCTCTGAGCTCCACCCACTCGCAAGTTCCACATGTGGACCTGCCAGCTGCAACTTTCACTTCCAAACCAAGCCCACAAAGCCATGGCCTCTCTCGCACACCTATTGTCCTCTGTGGACGCAGCATGGCCGTATATCAGCCTGCCTCGTCCCTCCGTATGCGTAGTCCACCATGAAGTCGAAACATACCCGTCGACGCGTCGCCCAGCTTGCTCTCGGCGCGGACGCTGCCAGCACAAGCATCGACAGCGACGCGTCAGTGCCGTCTACGCCAGACGTGCCCGACGGTGCTGCTGCACGTCCTCGGTTCGATCTGGACGAGGCCTTCCCTGCCATCTTGGCTCCTCTCTCGCTCCTTCACAGAATTCCTGAATCACAGGACATCGTTGCACTACGCGCGCTGGCGCCCGTATTTTCGCATTGCCTCGATGCGATCTTGCACTCCATGGTTCATCTCCCCGAGGATATGCCCACTAGTCCAAAGTACCATCTTGCGCTGCGTGCCGTCGCCTTCGCAAAAGACGCGTTCCTTGATCACGTTAAGCGTATAGACGACCGCCCGCCGTTTCGTCGAGGAGGGATCCACACCATGATGCAGCTTCTCGATATGACGATGTCTGCTCTCAAGAGTTTTTTGAATGTTGCCGCCTACGAAGCTGCACAGTTAAAACCTTTACCACAAGCTCCCGTCGCAGATGATCTCATCCAGGCGACAGACGATTCAGACGCGGTTTCACAGTCGCATTCGTCCGGCGAGAGCCACCACTCCGGTTCGAATCCAAGCACTCTTGCGTCACGCTCGACGGACGCACTTGAAAGATCCAAGATCTCTGCGTTATTTAAACCTCTCCCCTTTCGCCGCAAAGTAAGAAAGATGTCATCTTGCTTGCACTCGGCTGGCCCCGATTCCGCTGCTTCAAGCACATTGGTGGATAGCGACGAGGATCTGGGGCGTGGTTATGTTTTCGTTTCCGTCGATGTCCGTAATTCGTTGGCACACTTTCCTGTTTCAATCGATCCGACCACCGGCGCGATACCCCACCCCGAAGATGCTACGGAACTGTGGAAGGATCACAATGGGTTGGCTCAACTTGCATCTCTCAAAGCTCTCGTGCGTTATATGACAAGCTCCGCTGCTGATAGTGACGTGGAGATTGTCGATGTTTTTTTCCTGTGTTTTCGATTTTTCTCGAGTCCTCAAGAGGTGTTCCACGCTTTTCTCGCCAGATATGACGAAGATTTGACCGGTCTATCTCTATCCACTACGCGATCGCATTCTATGCAAGTGAAGATACGAATTGCAAGGCTGCTGTACCTCTGGGTGGACCTTCACTGGCGAGAGGAAGACGCTAAATTGTTAACTCCTTTGACTCAATTTGCCATCTCCCGTTTGACGCAGGATTTACCAAGAGAAGCGTCTTTAAAGTTGGTCTCCTCCTTACATGAGCGGGCTTGCGCGGGCGAGAATGCTAGAGGGGTTAGAAAAGAAAAAACGATTGCCCGGGCAGAAGCAAAGTACCGACAAGAGTTACTTAGTAGCACTTGGGAACCACGGGAGAAGAAGTCAATGTTGAGGCGCGACTTCTCCCGAGTAAAACTCGAGCATTTTCACTCTCCTGGTGGACATGCCATGCTGGGACTCCAGATGACACTCTTTTTATGGGAAAAGTACCGAGCTTTCGAGCCTGAGGACGCGGTACGGTACCTCATAACTAGGGACGATGACAGGAACTCGCCGCAGTCTAAGATTGCGCTCCAGGTGGCAAACTTCATGGACTACGAAAAGGCTGTACATCGATTTGTCATGAGCAGTATCGGGTCCGCGGAGTCAGAGCAAAGGCGAACCGCGTTGACAGAGTTTTTCCTGGAGTTGGCTAGCGTAAGTCTACTCCGGATGACAATGGCACGAGAATTGGTTGACATTAAATGACAGAAATGCCACGAGCTCCGCAACTACTCAGCCTCCTGTCTGATTGCCCTCGCATGCGATCGCCCAAGTATACTTCCTTTCATTACGGTACGTAGCACCTTGTCAGCGGACACCCCCACTTATCGTCACCTGCTTGCCAGAAATTGAAGCTTAGTCCAGCTCACGAGCGAATGAGGACTAACTTAAGGGAGTTCTATACGCAGAATAACCATCATCTCGCGGGTTACAAGGAAGCTCTACAGAGCTGTTCTTGTCCAGCCCTCCCTGGAATGAGTGAGCGGTCCTTTACTTGTGTTATTTTTGGACGGACCTAACACACCTAGTAGTGCTCTTCATTCGCGAAGTAGCACGTGGGTGTGGAACAGGACCGTATCAGCAGCATCCTGAGTTTCCTAGTCCTCCTCTGATAAACCTGAGACGCTACCGCCCAATAACGTGGGCCGTTAGGGGTTGGTCTCTAGCTCGTAAAAGCATTCAGTGGTGGTTGACAGCTCTTGCACAGCAATGGAAAAATGCCACGCCCCGTTCAGAATTCAGCGCGTTGACTATGTCTGTGATTGGCTGGAACATGTCTTGTCTGAATATTTAGTTGGCACTGAAGAGGAGTGGGAATCACGTATACAAAGCAATTGGTACGTCTACCAGTGCTGAAAGTCCAATCACTCTTATTCTTATCTTTGCAGTCGTGCACTAAAACAAGGGTAGTACCGCGCAGGCGCGGTGCGGCGGACATTTGAATATAACCTACCTCACTCCTTGATTTTTTTAACTTAGAATGCTGATTGTACCACATCTTCCAGCCAGAAGTTCCTCGTTAACGTTATTGATCTAACTTACTTTTCTATTCTCCCCTGATATCAAATACACGCTCGTTATTTTCCTCAATCAAATGCACGGTGACGACAAAGCCGATCCGGACTGAGGTCATAGCATACGTGCATGCATATTTGCGTACATAATCACAATGCAAGTCCCCTGTAACAGCAACCCAATTCAATGGGTGAAATCATGCACGAGCTGCCTCGATTCGTCTTCTTGCGACTTGACGTCGGTTCAGTGATGAAAGAGAGGAAGAAACGACCGCATCCTTGTCCTTGCTCCGTTCAACTTCCTCGCCTGAAACCCCCAGAATTATTTCAACGTGGCAAGGATGTCCCTGGTAGGGGTTAATACGACCGTGTGCACGGTAAGTGCGACGACGAGTTTTCTACATAAGGCGAGCATTAGGATCTTGATTGCAGAGCGAGGACTCATCAAAACGTACGGGTGCCTGCTGAACGACAATACTTTTAATAGTGAGTTCCTCGAGTTCCAAGCTCTTTGCATCGGCATTGGCCTCGGCATTCTTCAAGAGACGAGTGATGAACTTGACAGACTTCTCGGGCCAGCGACCTTGGGTCGTCTTGAATTGCTTGGCTTGGCTAGCGCGGCCGACGCCACCTGAGTAGCGGCGGTAGGGGATGACTTGCTTGTGTTCCACGACATCGCCGAGGTAAGCGTAAGCCTTGGTCAGTTTCAAGCCTGTTAGAACCGCTTGGTTTGGGTTGATCGCGCTCATCGAGTGATGAACGCACCCGTGAGAGCAGCGGCCACCTCGCGCATATTCTTAAAGTGAGTACGGAGGTACTCGCCACGGGCGCGGGCGGCTGTATCATGATCAGGGAGAGGGACGAGGGACGAGCGTGGGCGGAATACCGACTTTTTTCGGGGTTGGTTGCGAGAGCGGCGGCGGCGTAGCGAACTGCGAAGGTACATTGTGAACGATGTGTAGCTGCAGTACATCGGTCGCGCACGTACCCATCTTGAGGTGCTTGTCGTGTCTTGGGTGGAGTATCGCCGGTGAACTTGTGCGATTGTGGCTTGAATCTTGTTCTGGCAGTTTTACGGGGTTTGCCGAGATGTTAGCTCCACGTGACTGTTCGCTGGCAGGCCAATCGGGCGAAGCGAAATCAAGTCACCCATGCCAGCAAACAATGGCAGCCATGATGCGTCGGGAGTTGCGCCTGCTCATCACTCCAATGTCTCCTTCTCCTCTCAGTCCACCGCAATGACATCCAACAGCACCTCACAGGAAACGGAAAACTCTAATAGACCGTCTGAGGATCAGGTGCGCACAGTACATACACCGTGTGGCAACGGCGTGTGACGAGCGCGACTGCAGCTGGAAGCGCTAAATGCACTCCTGGAGAGAGAGAATCGCATAAAGGAAGGGGCAGAGAAGTTTCTCAGACTCCCCATCACCGTAGGGATCGGATATGGATCACGAGGCATCGCACTGAACCTCATCTCACAAGGACACGATGCGAATGCAAGTCGAATCGGAATTGGAAATGGCTACGAACGAGATAGAAATACTCACCAAGAAGATTGAACAAGGTGAGCAAACCGACATTGGGTCCTTCACCGACTCCCATCAGCTGTTTCTTCCAAGAAACATCGCGTGGTAAACGAAAAAGGAACGGCGCCGGACCCACGACCAAGCGCAAGTTTGCTGGGCAGGCCCCGCTATCCACCGTCCGCTTCAGAGCAGACAGCGATGACAGGGATAGAGGTAATCATGACTTTTCGAGGACTCGGGCACAATTCAGTACCTCTTTTCAGATGACTTTATTACCGCGTTAAATCAGGCGAATGCATATATCAAGTCGCTTGCCACCAGTTCCCGCCCAAGCTCCGTTTCAGCGATGGGGTCTTCGTCGGGCATTTCTACCAGCCCTACGAGTCCCGAACCTGATAAAACGCGTATAGACGTCATGAATAAACTTGTCAACCTTCTGCGACGCAATCTTCGCGTCCGCTATGAGTTAAGCTTGTCCGAATTGGTCCAAGCGTCAGTTCCATTCACAGTTGCCTTTATGACGCCGCTCACAAATGTGCAAGCGTGATACCATGCCTGTCAGACAGATTTTCAAAGCACTGTCGTGCAGCAGCGTATAGACTCATTCGTCATTCGTTAGTCGATACTGCCTCTGCAGAGGAGTTGCATCGTCAGCCTTTGGAATGGTTCATAGTAAAGTGGGGTTGTTTACCTTTAGCTAAGAATTGTATGTGAACTTCCTCTAGGTCGCTGGCCCGTGACAACAAGCATGCTGTTGAGAGAGAACAGGTCATCAAGCTTATCCGTGCTGTAGTTGATATCATATCCGAAAAGCGTGACAAACGGGGGAACACCGGATCAACTACAATTCCACTGTCTGAGCCAATAATGCGAGCATTCGTCGCCGTTGCAGAGCACGCAGAGGATCCATTTAGGCAGATTTCCGTTCAAACGTTGGCCGAGATGAGTTCGTCAAGATCGTAAGTGGGTTAATACTACGTCCTGACCGCATCTTCGACAACAGGTTTGCTCGATATCGATCTAGTTGCAAGGGCAGGTGGGATCAGGTTTCTCCTTCATGCACTTGGTGAGGGCCCAGTCGAGATCGGGCCCATCCTTGCAGCTACATTTCTTCATATTATCGACTCCCCGCGCACTCGTGCTTACTTGCGACTGGGTATCGATGTTGAGGTATGCTGCACGGCCTTACGTTTTGTTCCTCTTTAACAGCTCCAAAAGATCGCGCTTTTAGCAGTGACTGACGCATATGGACGAGGTTCTGATCATGCAGAACGCATGAGAAGTTGCACGAAGGTTATAGAACTCATGCTGCGGACTTGGAGTGGTGGGTGCTAATACGAAATTTGATCCTCTCGTCGCCAACTCTATGTCAGGACTTATGTATTTCTGTATGGAGGAGCAGCGAGCCATTAAATCGATCGTCAATACACTGCGGATACCTTCCCTCGATACAAGGGTATATATCAATATCTTTTGTGCAGCTTAAATGCTCACCGCGGTCTAGGAAATCATTCTTGATATGTTCTTTGATCTTCTTAACATCAAAGCCCCTGAGTGGTATAAGACATTCATTGATGGACGTCGTTTGACGAGTGAGCTACCTAATTCTTGGCCTGGAATATAGCATCATCGTTTTTTTAGTGTATCGTAAACCTCGGAATTTGCCTGTGCGCATGGGCGAAGACAAAACTTCAGAACGGCCGCCTGAAACGTTGAAGCTGACCGACCAGTATATTGCTCTCCTACTTTTAGTCTTCACGAGAGCAGGTTTACTGGATGTAATCACACTTAATTGTTTTCGAAGGAAAACAATAGCATTCTAACGTTATTTCTAGGCATTAACTTGCATGCTAGAAGAAAGCACCATTGGATCCAACTTGACGCGCAAAGCCACTTTGCTCATGGCAGAAGTCATGCAAATGGCGAATAGGGTCTTACCATTGACCGTCGCCGCAAATATACAAGCTGTTCCTCGCGTCTTCAATCTCGCATCGGATTACAGCCAAGGGGAACATAGAATAGTCGGAACATCAGCGATATCCGCGATTGATAGCTTCAACCGTAACCGTGCAAGGTTGCAACCAAATGTCAAAGGAACAAGACCGAGGTTAGCGCTGCCTTTGATTCTTCATTCCGTTTGTATCAACATTACTATTATAGGGCCAATTCTGCGGAGGATGCCGTCCGACGAGGACAACGTCAAGTGGAACAAAGCAAAATTAAAATTGGCATGCAGATGGATGACAAAACATTCCAATCGTGCTTACTTGAGACGCAGGTGAATATGATTTCACTTGTAAATGTCAAGTTCAGTTTTAAAGGAAAGCCTTCTAGGTCATGCTCACTAAAGACAACACGAAATGGAATTTCGACATGCTTCAAGAGTTGATTGATGGGCCACTCCTGAATCCTAAGCGACTGGAGGAGGCTATCAAAGTCTCGCGTTTCATGCGTCGTCTCATGTCGTTCTTTCACCCATTTTCGCATCGTTTTTCCGATCTTCCACGTAAACAGGTGAATTCAGCATGTCGTCTGTTACCTCCTGAACCGATCGGTATTGTTCGACAGATCAATTTTCGGTGGGTGCGACTGGGATGTAATCTCCTCATGACTCTTCTCGCGAGCCCGGACGGTATGCGCTTTCTCATGACGGAAGACGATTTCCTTGATCAAATCGTGAAGAGTTTTGCCCAGCTCGATCCGGTGCGTGTTCCATTTTTACCATTATTATGTGATAAACCCGTCGCGTTGATCCCGATTCAAGTTCAACCCTACTCCTGAATCGGATCCGATTTTCTCTAAAGTGCGCGTAGCAGATACCTTGACGTATGGCTACTTTGAAATGCTTGGCATTCTCAGCAAGCATCCAGATGGACTCGAGTATGTCAGGGGGTTTGCGTTCCAACGTCATCTAATTGCTCAACCAACAGACTGATGGAAAAGTCGAAGATCTTTACTGCCTTCTATCATCTCAGCGAACTTCGGAACCGTGAGGATCTCATAACTGCGGTAATCACGAATCTCGACTACGCCATGTGCGCGTTCTCGCCATGTTTTGTTTTCATTACGCCAAGGTTGATCAAATATATAGTGATGGGCACCCTCGTGTTGTGTTATCGAAAGCTCTGACATCCGAAGACGTTCACATACGGCTATTTGCGACGGGTCATCTAGGCGAACTGATCCGCAACTCCCTAAGCCCGGTGTCATGGAGTTTACGGCTTCTGCTAACGCAACTCTACGATCCTTCTCCGGAAGTATGCGAGATGGCCATTCAGTTCCTTGAAGAGGCATGCGATGTCATGGAGGTACTCCAACTTGTAGTAGAAATGCAACCGACGATGGATCATCTCGGCGAAATAGGCCATCCGTTGTTGCTTAAGTGAGTCCTAAGTATAATGTTCCCCTACTTCGTCCATCTGATGTAATCTCATTTTAGATTCATGTCGACTCCAATGGGATTCCGGTATCTCTACAACGCTGGCTACATTGACAGAGAGATGGATATGTGGTTCCATGTAAGAGCAGCATGCCCTTGCTTATACCGTTGACTGACTACTAGTATATAAAGGAGCGAAACACTTACTATGTGGTTCAAGTAGAGATCTTTTTAGCCAAAGTATTTAGCTCTGAGGCTGCTGAGGACGACGAAGATATTCTGTGGGTGTATTTCCTTTACTATCCTAGTTCTAATCAGTGTTACACAGTGCCTTTGATGGAGTCGTTCCACCTCATTTCTATGGGGAAATGTCCAAGACGGAACTTGGTTGTCAGGTCTTGAGTGAAAGGGGGCATTTTGCGGAGTTTTCACATTTCATTCGACAGCATGGTCTTGAGAGTGAAGACCTTGAACTCATCCTGAAGCTTAAAAGCATACTTTGGGCGGTTGTAAGCCGTCGGACTTTTCCTCCCCGCTACGGTCTCTAATTTACGTTCGCTGATATAGGGCAATGTTGGTGCCACTGACGGCGGCCTGCCGTTTCTCGAAGAAGAGGAGATCATTCCATCAATTCTTGAAATTGCGGAGCACTCTCTCATACCTTCCGTGCGAGGGTGAGCGGAAACAGCGCAAATCCTGACAAGGCCCTAAATCAACTTTTAGAACATGTTTCTTCGTGCTAGGATTAATATCGTCGACGACACAAGGAGCTGAAATATTAGATGATTATAGATGGGAAGCTACTCTATCACCGCTTGGGCTCCCAACCGGATTGTGTGTACCGGTGGACTTGGAGCGGTTCATTTCGGTATGGGCCGCGCTCATGCAGGAAGGTTGATGTGATACTAATCACCTTATTGAAGCTCCCTATTTGGGAACCAACCGAAGTCAAAAGCGATGCAGACATTCGCCTGCTTCCACCAACAGTACAGATGGAGCTTGAA
Organism: Boletellus dicymbophilus; assembly: GCA_038089035.1. Taxonomy (NCBI): domain Eukaryota; kingdom Fungi; phylum Basidiomycota; class Agaricomycetes; order Boletales; family Boletaceae; genus Boletellus; species Boletellus dicymbophilus. Next base: position 11,335 of record JBBPKB010000599.1, read on the forward strand.
GTGATCACGGCAATTGATAATTTGAGTAACACCGTGATTGCAAATACTGCTTCACGCTCCTTGGCAAGGTTGGTCGATTTTCGACGCTAAACAATTCATTGCTGACTTACCATGGCGTACTAGAATGAAATCGCGGCCCGAATACCGTTCTGCTTTCACTTCTCCAACAGTGTTCTTCAGAGCCCTCCACATTATCTCTACGCAGCGTTACCGTCTCCCCGTGCGGAGATACATCCTCGATTTGTTCAATATCGAGCTTGATCGCGAGGTGATCAAGGCTATTTGCGACGCTGCTGTCTCCCTTCGCGCGCCGCCATCTTTCAAGCAGTCTGAGGCCCACATCAGCCGGGTTGTCAGTATGCTAGGCCCGAAGCACGCGGGGGGGGAGTCGGACAGTGACGTAGAAGAGGACGATTCCGAGATGGACGAGGTAACCGAAGAAGCTGTCACCAAGAATAATCCGGTCATCATGCTACGTCCAGTGAGCAGGATCATTGGGTTTGACACATGATGTACACCTTTTGGCTTCGATGGACTTTTACGCTCTTCGTGAACGAAACATCATTGTAATTTATGTTACCTAGTTGCACATATATACCCAATCGCACCGAACACTAAAAATTCGTACAATAGAGAGCGCGAGATTGAATGACTGCACGATTGGTGCTGTTTTTCTCG
>JBBPKB010000600.1:0-12012 GCA_038089035.1 Boletellus dicymbophilus
ACTTGTTGCGGAAGGTTTCATGTTGGATAACCCGCTTCTTACGACAGTCGGTTCGTTGATCGGTGTTAGCGGCTCTATTCTTTCATATATCATGGTTCGTATATCGGGTTTCTTGGATAATGAACTTGTCTTGCTCACCGGCTTGTAGTGTGTGGCCATGAACAGGTCATTGACCAACGTTCTGTTTGGCGGTATTGGCACAATTGCTCCTTCGGAAACCACTAAGATTGAAGGCACGATCACTAAAACCACCGTGGATGATACGGTTGAAGTCCTTGCCAATGCTGACAGCGTGATTTTGGTAAGTTAATGATCCCATTTCCGATCACGATCTAAAGTGTTCTCGTTCAGGTTGTTGGGTACGGCATGGCCGTAGCCAAAGCTCAATACGCCATTTCGGAAATTTGTTCAATGCTGCGTGCGAAAGGTATCAACGTGCGTTTTGCCATTCATCCGGTAGCTGGTCGCATGCCTGGACAGTGTAATGTACTTTTGGCGGAGGCATCGGTGCCATACGACAGTAAGACGCATTTTGCTCCGATGAAGCATGGCTGACGTGAATTTTACCATTAATTCATATTTAGTCGTCTTGGAGATGGACGAAATTAACGATGACTTTGGTGAAACGGACGTCACACTCGTCATAGGGGCAAACGATACCGTGAATCCTATTTCCTTGGAGCCTGGGTCACCGATAGCGGGCATGCCTGTTCTTCACGCATGGAAGAGCAAACAAGTTATCGTGATGAAAAGAGGCATGTCGAGTGGTTATGGTGCGTCTACACCGCGCGGATGCTGTGAATTAACGTTGATATACCATCGTTCCGCTTTAGCGGATGTTCCCAACCCCATGTTCTATATGCCGAATACAAAGATGTTGTTCGGTGATGCCAAGGATACCTGTGACGGTGCGTGTCTGGTCTGCCTTGTTTAGTATCCTATCCCACTGATACTGACTATCCCAGCCATCAAGAAGGGCCTCGAATCGCGCAACTAAGATTATCACCCCGAAACAACATGTTACATTCAATGGTCCTGTACATTCACTCGTTCGTAGAATTGTTAACATCACCAGTTCCGTGCGTTTCTCGCCACGCAGGAATCACTTTGGATGTTTTGCATAATTAATTATCAATGTTCGTGCGGAAAGGAAACTGTGGAATGTCGTAGTGTTATATATCACATCGTTATATCATAACGGAGGACACAAAATACGAGGACGGCTTACATCATATTCCGCGGCTGATCCGGAAGTGTCGAAAGCTCAGATCCAGAGTCCAAATAGTCGAGTCCAAATCTAAAGTATTAAAAGATCGTCCAAAAAGACGTAGAGAGACAGGTATCGTATATCGTAAGCGTTCCTCTTCCACAATGTCGCGTAAGGGAGCCCAAGCCATCAGGTTTTCACAATGGAGTAGTTGACACGCGATGTTGTCGGACTGCGGCAAGGTTGGTTATACAACCATGTGGCGATGAGGACAACGACAGATCCGAGGACGAATGTGAACGTAATTTGAAAGTCGAAGAGCGCCACGGACGCCAGGAAGGAGATCACGATACTGAGACTCGTTGCAAAGCCTTTGAGAATGTTGTCGGAGTACTTAATGACCAGGGCAGTCACCAGACCACCAAAGACCTGGATTGCAACTGTTGCCCATGCCCAGGCGCCAAAGTTTTGGAAGAGAGAACGGATAAGACCTGATTGTGGCCGCTCGGCGATAAGAATAGGTACGAGTGCAGGGAGAAGAGAGAAGGCAGATAGTTGAACGTTGCGTATCCAGAGGTCTGATTGAGAGTTCTTCAGCACCATTTCGAAGTAGACGCCAGCAAGACCCGAAGTAAAACACGCCGCCACGACCGCAAGAAAGCCTTTTAAGGCGTTCATCGAGGTACCCTGGAAGAGTAGGGAGGCAGTCTTGGAGGAGTCGCTGGTGCCAGTCTGAATTTGTACGATGCCTACTCCGATAGCAAGGAAGAAGAGTGCTACCCACTGACTGGCGCTCAGCTGTTTGCGAAGGAGCAGGACAGAGAAGGCAGCTGTTGTGAGAATTTTCATCTGATAGCTGACCTGGAAGGTAGCAGCCTCCAGGTTCGTGACGGCAACATACTGCAGATTATTTTGAATGACTGAGGTGGGGAGGGGACGTGAGAAGCGACATCAAGAGTAAGCGAGGGTCTACAGACCGTAGAGAATTGCAGGTATGGATAGTTTCCAGCAATCTGGGCTGAAAACCTCCCTGCCCAGCCTACGCAGACGAAGCAGAATCCTCGAGAAACTCCAGAAGCGGCCGGACGAGTGGGCGAGCTGGGGCGCGTCGGGGGAGTAGGGGTCGATGTCGGAGAAGGCAATCGCGAGCGATATGGCGCCCTTGAGGAGCTCGTTGAGCAGAACGGCGGCAGGGGCGGAATAAGACTGGGAGGGGGGGATAGAGACGCGAGAATAGTGCATTATTATTGTTAAGAGGGAGTTTTGTACGGCGAGGGTGACGAGACTGGCGCAAAGGTTGGCCGGGTGCAACTGCGGATCTGCGGACACACTCACGATATGTACTTGAGAGGCACGCCGCACAGCGAGGGGAGTGCGGGCTGCTCCTGCGCGAGGCCGAGCTCCTCGAACTCGAGCTGGGCATCGCTGGCCTTTGGGGTGTCCTGGCGGGGCTGGGACATGGCTGGCTGTCGACGTGGGGGGGTATGAGGTATGGCGGGATGGCTGCCAGGCCCAGACGCAACTGTTGGCAGATGTCCGCAGCTAGCCGCGTTATTATGGTACACTCCGCAGCTAGTACTACAAATCAAAACGGTCTAATATCCACACGACAGCCCTCGACTCTTCCGATCCCCATCGTACAGCCCATAGATGCTGTACGTCGGGCTGTGATATTCTGCATACCCCTCTGGGTCTGCCTGCTCCATTGCCATCTGCGCCAGCGACGGTATCGGCGGTGGTGACGGCACCCGCGGCGGCTTATCTTCCACCCTCTTCTTGAGGCTGCTCTTCCCCGCCCCTGCTTGTCCATTCACCGTGCTACCCTGCCCCTCCCGCGCCCGCGCCGCCTCGCTCGGCCGGATGTTGACCAGCGATGCCGTCGACTTGGACACCGCAAAGTCCACCATCATGAGGTTCCCCAGTGTTGTCGTCTCAGACGGCGGGCTGTCGTTGCGGGAACTCGCCTTCGGAACTGGCTTTTTTTGATTGCGTCCGGTCAGTGTGACCTTTTTTGCCTCTCCGATTACACTCATCGAGTCGTCGGGATACAGTGTGGGCTGTGGAGACGACGGAACGGGCGATGTCGGACCAAGGGCTACGGTAAGGTCCCTTCTCTGTCGTGTTTCTCCTTGCGCAGCTCCATTTTTCTCTAGGTTGATCCCATCGTGTTTGCCGTAGTTTGTCGTGGCCGCCGATGTGCGGGAATGCGAGCTTGGCGTGTAATGCGTAGATTTAATTCGGGCCCGTCCCCTGTTAAACTGTTCCCTGTTCGGAGACTGGGTTGACGGCGAAACAGTTTCTATTCCACCATACGCAAAGCTCTGCGATCGCCGGAGTGCCGCAGCATCCTTGGTACTGTCCGGAGTTATCGCACTCATTCTATTTCGTGCCATCACTCTTTCTCTGTAATTCGGTGCCGCACCATCGGTTGGTTCGTCGTTCGTAACGCCACCTATCGCAAGGCCAACGTCTGCTGCCACTTGTGAACATCCGCCTGGTGAATTCGGATAGAGGGACATAGATATGGTGGAGAGCCTGGATACAGCACGCGTGATCGCGCTTTGGACAGGCTGCAAAGGGACTAGACTCTTGGTCTTCGAGATAGCGCTCGAGTTACCATATCCGATGAACGGATATTGGCCTGGATATTGGCCATTATCAGTTACTCCGAGGTCACATCGCTGGGTCACTGGATTGCCAGACGGCAGCTGATCCCGAGAGCTCGACCGAGTAATTGTCACTATTGGTGCGGGTTTTGGAATCCCAGAATTGTATTGAGTCCATGTCCAAACTCCGGTACTATCCTTCTCGCCGCGTACTTGGAGGGTAGGGGATGAGCGTTCCTTGCCCCCAAATAGTGGGGAGCCATCACTCTCTACCTTGTCATGCAGAAAGGTTCCATCACGAAGGATGGGAAGGGAGGGAGTAGGGGTCTTTCGCCGGCGCGGCCGCCTGGTGAGTTTGACCAGGGCGAGTACGACAAAAAGTGTGAGACCACCAGCAACAGCCAATGCGATAATTGCGGTAGTAGACAAGTGGGAGGCTTTCGACTGATGAATAGAATCATGTGAAGTACTAGTCGCCGTGGTGACTGTCATAGGCGTAATGATCGATGTCGGACGAGAAACCACTGGCAAGGATGAACGAGCAGCTTCTTCTTCAATCTCGGTCAGATTTTGTGTTTTCAAAGACGGGAGCGGTACAAAAGTCGATTTCGATGGAGAACGTGAACGAGTCGAGGAAGCTTTGGCCGCGACAGACTCGTAACTTGAAGAAGGCGAAACAGAGGGCAAAACGGCCTTGGTTGTATCTGTTGACGGGGGCGGCAGGCCAGTATCGGGGATTGGTGCAGGGACACTTGTAATCTCATTTGCACTGTAGTCATGGTGAAGTGCTGGCTGAGACGCGGGGGATAGTTTGGGGTACGATTGAGGGCGCGAGCGTGCTAGATCAGTTTCTGGATCGTTCGATTTTTTTGTGGAACTGCTCATCAACTTCTCGGAGTCATCCGCAAGTAGGCTAGGTGCCCGCAGTAGAGTCCTACGAGGTCTACCAGACATTTCAAGCGTCCGGCGCAAATGAAAAGAGCGACTCTGGGGTAGGGTTGATTTGAACAAGTCACACGTGCCACTTATCAGCGCGTCAAGGTCACGTGAATTAACTTTGTGCACGTGCGGGTGATACCGCGTGTTCGATATACGCGCCAGAACCCTGACTTGTTCCTAGCGAGTCACCCGTGTGGTGTGCATTTGCCATGGACAGGCGCGTCTGAATCTCTCTCGTACCCCGGGATCAGGTCGCCTGACACGTTCACGCCGACTTGGTTCAGTGATCCTAGCAGTGAATCTTCGAGCCAGCCAACCCAGCTCTTACAGCATGCTTTGGCATCGGCGCCGCAAAGTCGGCAACACAGCATGGGTTTCGTTCTAGACTCGCCAAAGGACGACGGCGATTTCTCCCTGGATTCGAGAGTAATCCCCGCCCGATCCGCGACCCCTCGTTACCATCTGCCCTTGCAGAGTCCGATTCAAAGCAGCGTCGATGAACATGTGCTCGTAGCCGAACAGTTGGCCGTTCCATCAGTCGGCGCTGGGTCAGGTTCGGAATCTTTTCCCTTAGCCGGGGGTCCGGCGTCCATCTCAAAGGTAATCGGTGAGCACTTTTCTATTACCCTCTCGTCATCCTTGCCTTTGGCAGATAATTATAATTACCTCTTTGTCTTTAGCGAAGAGCACCGCGTCTTTTCATTTCCCCCCTTCTACCCGTCCTCTCTCTCGACCCAAGTCCATGCCTATTGGGAGCAAGCACTACCACCGCTCCCCTTCTTTTCCGTCTCAAGACTCGTTTGGTGGCCCCATCTCCCAGGACCCTGCGGAGCAATATCTTGCCTCAGCAAAACAGTTTGATGTACCACTCTCTGATCTGGGAGAGACGCCAACCCAGGAGATCATTCATTCACCCACAGACCCCGAATTGACGCTCCCGGATGCAAGTGAGCACAGAGAGTTCTTCGAGGCTGCTATGCGCGAGTACGAAGCACAAAGGGCAAAGAGGCACACTTCAAATCATCGTCCCAATGTTCTCGTTGTTACCACCCGCAGAAATTCCTGTGAATTTTCAGGCCCACCACAGCAAAAGGACGACGATGTTCCTGGTCAAGAGTCACGGTTCGAGTTTAGTGGCTCGTCGTCTTTTGATAAGATGCTCGAGCGGGGCCTAGTTGATGCATTGGATCCGACTTCGGGGCCATCTCAAGCTAGCAAGGTGGAACCACTTCAGCCTGATAGCCTTACCGATGTCGAGGACTGTACCAAGGACAACAGTCCCATCACATCACCACGGCGTTCCGAGAAATGCTCTCCCTCTCCATCCTTTGAGTGGATTGCCCCCATCCCTAGCGCGGTCGTTGCGTCCAGCAATCCTAACAGTTTGTTGAGAATGGTGCATCCGGGGAACCAGTATCGAATTGCTAAGATGCTTAACTTGGCAAGAAAAGTGGAACCCCGTTCGTGTCTCACTACAGGGACGGAGATGCAGCCTTCTCACATGGAAGAAACGCAACCTTGTTACACGACTGGATCGATTAACCCAAATACACTTCTGCCAATTCGTCCAACACCGCGCCCAGTTAGAAGCACCCGTTCGTCTAGATACCTCCCTCGTGGAGACGAAAAACTTGAGGATATTATCCCCGACTCTGAATCTCTTCAAGCTGGGCCCAGTTCCTTATCGCATAGCCTTGGTCAAGTCGTAACACAAGGTCCGCTCAAGAAACCTCTTCTCCCTCTCAGTCCGATATCAGAGGGCAGGTCAAGGCACATCGTACCTGATTCTGTGGAACTCGAGGAGAGTGAAGCTGATGTCCCGTTGGCCATTGAGGCAGCCTCCAGAAATATGACCCTACATGGTAGAAAAACGAGGATTGTATCTTCTGCTCTTTCTACGAAGGTGATCTGTCCCTTTCAAAGACCACGGGCCTTAATTGATATCTCGTAGGTGCCAACACCCGCTCCTGAAAAACAACCACAAAGACCTATGTCTTCGACAGCAGGGAAAAACAAAATGGACTTAGAAGTTCCGACATCACTTCCGGAGCAAGATCTGCAGGGTCAAGCATTTTATTTCAGGCAGCCTCACGCGACTACGTCAAGTGTGTCGCCTCCAAGAAAGAGGAGAAAAGGCACAGAAAGTCTGGAACCTTCCCGGGAGCTTTCCGCCTCGATGAAGCCTGTCGCTGATAACAAACATTCCCGCAAATCCGATACCAGGAGCTTGGAAGGGCCGGCACGTCAATCTACCGAAGGTGAAGAAGCTACCCATCACGGGGTTTCAGGGGAGGAAGGGAAGACTGAATCTGCGGACGGTCGTTGTACTCGCTCTCCACCATCGCCACCTCAGAAACTCAATATGTCACGGAAGAAGAGAAGACGCACTGACGATGCAAGTCCAGCTCAGGAAATGGATACTTCGAAAGTTCCGACTTCGACCAGAAGCAAGCTGTCTGGAACTCCCGCCGTAGCCACACGTTCGACTAGGAGGCCGCGGTCGGGGCTATCATCCGTCCGCGGACTCAACACAGATCCCACGCGAGTTTTCGCATTGTGGAAACTAGATGGTCATTACTACTCTGGAGTCGTCTATTCTAGCGGCCTGAAGAACAGTTATTCTGTCAGGTTTGACGATGGGTCGAGCGATGATGTCGAACTTAAAAATATGCGTCGTCGGGAGCTTCGGGTCGGGGACGGCGTTATCAATGTCCACGATGATGCCATGGTCGTGGTTCGCGACGTCAGTCGTGCAGAGCAAGGCTCAATTATACTGGAGGCCGATGATGGGAAGGAAATTACCAGTCATACCTTGTCGTTCAAGGACATTCGAGTTGCGAATCGGTCGATCCAAAGTCGGTGGAAGGATCGCAAAATCGAGGCCGAGAGTATTGTCACCGTTGTCAGGCCAAAGTCTGTTATCAATTCAACGTCATCCAGCCAGACAATCCCGAGCGCTATAACCAGCAAAATTTTACCCGGGTTGGTCAAGACGGGCTTTGTAGTCACCATCAATCCCAAGAATAAAGACCCCACGCAGACGAAAGACGAGGCGATGCGCGCTATCAGACAGCATGGGGGGCAGGTGATTGAAGACTGGTCTAGTGTGTTTGCTATGGAAGGGAAGCATAGTCAATCCAATAAGCGATGGTGCGCGATGCCACAAGATTTTCGTTGGAAGTCGGAAGCGAACCTGGACCGTGTCTTCCTTCTGTCCGATGATGCACATCAAAAACCCAAGTTCCTTCTAGCACTCGCATTAGGGATCCCTTGCCTCTCGTTCGAGTGGTTGACGAGAGAAGGAGAGGTTCCGTCGGTATGTTTTGCCCTTTATCAGGTTCTACAGTGTTAAATTAAGCACGTTAGGATTGGCAACCATTCCTTCTCCCGGCAGGATACTCTGATACACTTGGTGCCAGAATATCTCAGCTCGTTGACCTTGACTGGGGAAATTGCACTGAGTACCTAACCGACATAATGGAAAACCAAGTACCAATGAAGTTGTTTTCCCAGAAAACGGTGCTGTGTGTTGGTACAGAGCTAGTCCCTCTCCCCCCGAATCGGGCGAAAAAGGTATTCTATCTATTAGACTTGAATACAAGGTGCCTGACGACAGACCTAGAATAATAATGCTGAAGAAGCCAGCAGATACGTACCCTGGATCATTTTGTGTATGGGAGCAGCCAAGGTCGAAGCAATCTCCGATACGAAGCAAATGTCTATTGCGCATATGAAATCATTCGACTACATTGTTGTCAAAAAGAGAGATGTCCTTGGATCTCTTGAGCTGGACGGCGTCGTCGTAGGGGACGTTAACTGGGTAAAGGATTGCCTAGTGTTGTCGCGCCTATCCCTCCCCAAGTGGGATTAGTTGGTATACTGATATTTGTGATATCTACTACGCTTAACATTACATAATCAAATTTATCCGGAAATGGAAGATGCGTAGCACCAAGCTTGAAGCGAGTCGCGGGTTGGTCTCGACCAGTAACATGGACGGCCCACAAGAATACGAAGTCGGTCAGTCTTTTCTTTGCATGCTCATTGGGAATGCATCCCGATTCGTTTACAGAGTCGGTCACCAGGGCTCGCGTTCACGACAAGAAGGGAAAGAAAATAACTTGGGTGCGAACACTCCCTGTTGGCCATTTCTATTCATGCTCAAATCAATCTGTGCAGAAATACTACGTCAAGGTTCGTCTAGCATTGTTAGTTCACTCGTCACCCATTTGCCTTAGCGACGTCGTAGTGGAAGGGGTATAATTGGGATGAAAGCACGTACGTTATCTCCGGCAATGGTGTCGGGCTCTGATTGATTCGTTCATATTCAGCTGGGAACCTACAGATTCGTTCCAAGGTGGCTCAGAGCACATCCTAGAATCTTTTTGGGAACGCATAGACACCGGTGGCAGGGACATCTCTGATGCTACTGCCTTCAAGAAGGGAGAGGAATTGCTCATCTCCGGACCGCCAGGTAAGCCCCGACTGTGCTCATTGCGTAGGGTGATTGACTTGGGCTACTAGGCGGAAAGCCTCCAAAGAGGAAGGCGGACCAGATGCGAGCCCGAGCGTCACTTTCGTCCAACAAAGTTCCCACTTCGCTTAGTGTGACCATCTCGGCGCCTCTATCGTCCCCTCGAAAACGCCGGCGGCTGCAATTCGCCGTTGACGATGAACCGGTACATTCTAAGTCAAAGCGCAGGGTATCCACAGCGGTCCCGAAAGACGCTGGAAAATCTATCAGGCCACTCAAACGAAGAAGAGCGTCCTCTCCAGGGCCACGCAAGTCGGCCCCAAAACGCTTACCATCTGCGGGTGACTCGCAACTGGACGCAGATGGTGAAACTGATCCAGATGTTGTCGAGGTGGAAGACGAGCTCATGCAAGTGAGTGCAGAGGATGCAGAAGAAGGTACCACTCGGGCTCGGAACCTGGCCGCGACAATTGCGATTCCAAATGGGTCCAAAGAAATCATGTTTGATGATCTCGAGCACTTTTATAGCGGCAATCCGATTGACATCGATCAGAATACAGACGAACAGGTCGCTCAAGAGCCAGGAGCACGAATACGACCGCAATCCCCGCCACGGGCTACCACACCTTCTGACAGTGGTACACCTAAACTTCATGCTCTTGTTTCGCCAACCGTCAGCTCTTATGACCCTCTTTTTGATTCACCGTCACGTTCCTCTGATAAAGTGCCGGAAATTCCTAGAGAGCCTGACCTACCTTCCCATAATCGCAAGGCTATGAAGCCGCTTGTAAAATTTATCGATGCCACAATCGCAGTACCTGAGAACACGAGCAGACAGTCCCGTATAACCGCCAAAGCTCGACTGATGTCCCTCAGCACTTCCGATATACCTTCCGCCAGTGGCTCTAGTATCACCAAGCGCCGCGGGAAATCCGGACCTGGCCGCTCTTCTTCAGGCCTGATTTCCAAAAGCCGTAGCTCTTTGCTCACGGCCTCTAAAGGTGCCCTTAAGAGTGTCAAGGGAAAGTTTGCAAGCTCGGAACGCGATCAGCTTGACGAGATCGAAGAAGTTGCGGCCACTCGAGGCACGAGCGAAGGAAGCAAGCTCGTCGTCACATCATGGAGTGATGAGGACACTGCAGTTGATCACCGGACAACGTCGAATTTCCAATCAGACCCCCCTCCTTCTGGCGACGAGCTGCTAAGGCTGGCGGGACTGAAGACAGATCCAGAACCTCTTCCTGATTTCGAGGATGATACAGCGCAGTCGCATGAAGTCGAGGAACATGCACAGGCATCGAATGTGGTGTCTGGGCCATCAGAGGAGCAACCTAACGAGTTTTCGAATGTTGCAGGAGAGACCAAAGGAGGCGACTGTGCCGCGGACAATGTGTCACCCTTAATGTCTGAAGTGGGGCAGGAAGTCCCAGCCCCAGTCACTGACAGCCCTTCCGTTCCATCTGCTGTTACCCCTCCAGTGGACGAAGCAGTGAAAAAGAAGTAAGTGTCCTCTTCGTGAATGCTGGATCATTGTTGATTACCAAGTATGGTTCAGCATTGAGCTTGCCAAGGAACATCTCTTTCCCTCCACTCAGACGTCGTTCAGTTCCTTTAGCAACGCCCAGTCTTCCTTCCGCTCAACTATCTTCGGCCCGTTGTCAGTTCAAACCATTTCTTTCTTTCCTTTTGTTAAATGATCCACAGATATCAAGGCAATACGACGAACTGCGTGTCCGCCGCCAAAAACGAGTTAGCTTAGGCTTCTTCCGGGTGGTTGAAAATCTGACTCGTTAATTTCCGCAGATTTTCGACAACATTCAAAGTGATTCTTAGCGACGGGGTTGAAATTCCTCTGGTTCTCAGAGATTGTAACGAGATCAAAGCACGAATATGTGACATACTAACTGGCAGTTCTTCCGGTGGCAAAGTAGCCCTCTTCTACGCGGCCGAGGATGCACTTGCTATGGTCAGCACTTTCAAGGGTGATGGCTCGGCTCGAGTCGTTCTCGACCCCTCTGCGGAAGCAGTACAACGAGAACGGTTTTCAACGTTGCTGAGTCGTTTCCAGCTGTGCCACACGGTATGATAAATGCCCCCTCCCCCTTGGTCCGTGCTAAGGCATGGCATCTAGCTTATCGCACCAGTCGGGGGAGAAGTTTGTGTGCTGTACTCATCTGAAAACGCTGATATCGCTGAGAAACTCGGGGCACCTGCTCATCTAAGGGGACTTTCGGGCACAATTCTTATTTCGCACGCCTCCATCGAGAATCAGCTTGCATATGTTGGTGCCGTCATGAAGGCAGCAGCTCTGCCTTGACCTGCTTTTTCGTTCTTACTACATACCGATGACTGTCAGTTAATCTGGCTAAACAGGAGTGGTTACTTCGCTGGTAGCTATTGATAGTTCATACAGCAAACATGTGTAAATTGAAACGACGGTCAGCATCGACGATGCAGGGGCGTACAGCACAAAAACGGTCTGCCACGCTCGGAGAGTCTTCCAGCACTCAACAGCATCCAAAGACAAAGAAACTGCGCTTTGTGGACCCTAATGATGATCCCGCCAACTTTGCTGAAGAGGTTGACAACGCGCTCGAGAACCCGTCCGCCAAGCGTAAAGGGCGCGTGCGAAACGAAGGGTACGAGAGCGACTCGAGCGACGACGGGGAGAGCGTCGTCCGCAGCCGTGGAAAAGACGATGCTGGGAATGCAGCCGCGGACGATGACGACATGTTTGCCATGGGGGAAAAAAGAGCCACGGAGGACGGCCAAGACGATATCGACCG
>JBBPKB010000601.1:0-12004 GCA_038089035.1 Boletellus dicymbophilus
AAACCAGACAGTTGCTAATTTAGGAATAGAAATGGCAATACAGTACAACTTCTCATAATGCATGAGGTTGGGTGGCACATTTTTCTATGCATTACCAGTGTTATGTATGCACTGAGATGTAGGTGTGACATAATCATCATGTTGTGACATGTGACTACTGTTCTACCACCTTTCCCTTGCTCCATGCCTGAAGCAAAGTCAACTGCCTCAATGGTGCTGTTTCCATCTGCTTTACCTTGATCCAAAGTCTCCTCATATGCCATGAAAGGTCAAGTGAAGTCTAAGGTGAGTTGTACTTGATAGAAATCTGCTCTATCTACTCACATAACTGAATCACCTTACTCAGCTTCAACTCTGGTCCTTTGTTTATTGCTTCTTCAACCTCATTGTTGTCTTCACTTACCTCCCCTCTTCTAACTGCTAGCTCATGATTCACTCGGGCTACTATCTCTGTGTCACTGCCATCAAATTTGTAAGTGGAACCACCAATCTCCTGCTTCTCCACTGGATTGAGCATTTCTTCAAGTGTAAGTGGTTTTCCAACAATTTGATGGTGTTGATAGAGATTTTTTATAGCTTCTGAAAGGTCCCTTTTCACCTCAGCAAGCCATGGGAGATCTGAGAGTAAACCAACCTGGGTTTGAACACAATTGGAGCAAACAGCATGCATTTTAGTGAGTTGGCTGATTGGACATCCAAAAGGAGGAACAGTAAGTTCATCAAGACCAGAGAATGCCTTCTCCACATTGTTTTCAGCATCCATGATGATCTTTAACGCAGGATTCCAATCTTGTGCAGCATACAGTGCTCCAAGAATACTTTGAAGCTATTTCTTAATGTCAGGTAGGCAACTGCTGTCTGATAATGCAAATTCTCAAACACAAATCCAAGTTGCAGGGTTCTACATAGAATCTGTGGTCTTGAGAGTGGGCAACATGGCTGCTGTACTGGTAGATAATGCAGTGGCCATGCTGGTAGATAATATAATGGCTGTGCTAGTATATAATGGGGTATGGGTAAGGAATTCAAAGATTCTGGTGTGGTTCCAGCAATTGATGATTGTCAAAGGTTTTACTTTATTCCAAGCTTCAACCATGAGTAACATTGCTTCCCATAGATCAATTTTATAGATGTTTTGTCCTCCTGCTTCATCAATTTCCAACACATGTTGACAAAAAGCATTTCAATACAGTGCCTTTATTGTACAAATGATTCCAGCATCACAAGGTTGGACATATGATGACAGGTTTGGTTCAAAGTATTCAATATGAATATTACAAGGTGTTGAATAAACTGGAATTCTATGGAACATTCCAGGACATTCTATAGCATTCTATCACTTACCAATTATATTACAAAGCATGATGTCATGATTACTAAGTATGATGTCATATGGAATTATTTAGAATAGTGTAGAACTATTTAGAATTCCAGAGAATGTTCTAGAAAGAACATTCTAAGAAACATGTCCATATATAGACATAATATTTAGGTTTTGGACCTTAGAATATTTAGACTCCGCTCTAATATTCTGTATATATAGATGGCCCTTATGGCCTATAATATAAACTGTTTTTCACCTCTGATTTACATCTTTACCTCTGTCTCAGAACTATGGTAGACACCTTGTAGAGACACTATGTGGATTCTCTTTCAAGACTCATGCTTCCTCAGTCAAGCATGTTCCTTGCTTGACATCATCCCTATCATCTTTCTTCTGCCCCTATCTTCTGTACTACAGGTTAGGGTTGCACCTCAGTGTGAGAGAGTACAGATAAGCTATTTGCCTAAACCTTCTAGCATACTCTACCAGGGTTTATATGAGCCCAAACCCTGTTGCTCTTTAAAGAGCTGCCAGATACTCTTTCAGGGATACAATCCCTATATAGGCTATATGCTTATTCCTTCCAGTATACTCTTTCACAAGGCTGATAGTTCACACAGTGTCCTGAAAAGTTATCAACAAGAAGGCAGATGTTTCAATTTTGTTGACACATTTTGACATTGAGTGTTATGAAATGGGTTATTTGGCTATATTTTTCTCTTATTTTCCCCTATTTTTCCTCCATTTATTTTGGCCTCTATACCTCAATAACTTATTGTGCAATATGGGCTTTCATTCCTCAACATTCCCACACTGGCTCACACAGCCTTATAGCAGTACTTGCCATATATGGTCACAGAACTCTGCCCATTCCACTTCCACTCTCATTCTGCTTCCCATGCTATGTATAGCTTGATCCTATATATTCTGGCTCAATAGTGTATATTGCTCATTGATCCTATTCCTCCCATCCAATGGCAATAGTTGCTCATGACTCACAATGACTCATGATGACTCCTAGCCAATGGCACAAGTCCCTCTTATCTAGGCTATGCATAAGGCTAAGCACAGAACTCTGCAAGGCTATGACAAACCTATGCACAGAACCCCCATTCCACTTTATATCTCTTTTACCTCTTATTTATTGGCCAATGGCATTATGGACTCTTATCTCGGCTGTGTATATTCAAACCCAGCACCAATGGCATATTTAGCTTAGTGTACAAACTAGACCACATATGTACAAACAGATGTAAACCATAGTTTAGTATATAAGGCATGATGCCAGCACAGAGACACCTCAGTTTTGTCCTCTTGTGTTTTCCTCACAGAGTGCTGACTCCCCTGGAGTCCAAAGTGAAGTGGCTCAGTGAGTCATTTCATTAGGACAAAACTTTCTTTATGTCCCAGACACAAAGCTCTTCACTGAGTCTAGCTCCCTGATGGTTTCTCATACATGTTCATCTCTAGGACATCAAGCTGATCACTCATAGCTGCCTTTGAGTGTTCACACCCATTTCACTTCATCTTTTTGTTTGCTCCAGCACTGACTGTTGAGTGGCTTCAGCATTGTGGCTGTCAAGCATTGGTCCTTCTTACCCCTGGGTTTGAGAGTTTGACATTACTAGCATATCCTTTGAGTCACAGGACTATGGAGTAGAACAGCTAGGGGGCATTTTTACTGTTTGCTCCAGCATTGACTGTTGAGCAGCTCCAGCATTAGCTGTTGAGCATTATCGCCTTGGGCATTAGAATAGGTTTTGCCAAAGGGCATACCAGATCCATCCCCATCCACATTTATTTTGCTCCAGCATTTTGCTGTTGAGCCAGAAGCTAACAGGTTTTGAATGTAGTGTCATCTATCATCACCTATGCAGCAGCTATCAAGCAAGAGTCAGTCAACATCGACCTTCATCAGGAAGAAAGTCCAGGAATCACCACACACAAAGGACAGCCATTTTTCTTCACCAACAATGGAAGTTGGGAAGACTTTTTGTATCAGGACCTACCATTCCCCAATCCAGCAGGGAATTTTTACACACCATTGTCACCATTGTGAGAAATGACACCCCAGCAAGAACCAGTGGACTGGACACCAGTTGCACTCCACTCCTGGCTCATTTAAAACCAACAACACTCATGCACTGGCATACACACTGTGTTGGAGAGAGAAAGCACCTCACCAGGACTTAGTAATATTGACAGGTTTATCCATCAACTATTCCTTAGGAGAGAGACAGAAAGAATTATTCAGGAAGGGTTTGATCTGCACTTGGAGTGGATTCAACTTAGGAGAAGAGGAAGAGTTGCAGCAGAGGCAGCAGCAAACAAGATACATAGAAGGCAGGAAGCAAGGGATTGCTTACTTGAATGCACTCCCACTCCACACCCTTGTGTTGCTAATGTTCTACCTCATGTTTTGCCTTGTTGGTCTAGGAACTATGACCTTAGTGATCCTTTATATGTTCCTTTACCTACTCTTTGACCTTGAGACGTGCTTAGGCATCCTACATGTTACTATTGCCCTTACTATAGGAATTAGGTATTCCATAGTACTACCAAGTTATTTTAACAATCACAGAAGGCTTTGGCATACATATACAGTAGCAAATCTAGCAGAGCAATTGCAACAGGCACTAAGGCCACACAACCCTCTAGCAGCAATGGTATCTACTGAATTGTCAGACAGATTGGAAGAAGCTTTAATCGATTAGGTTGAGCCTTAGCTCCCTTCAACCCATGAACAAGCAAGAACACATTATCTTGATATTGGTTGAGATAATCCTTCTACTCGGATTTTTGTTTTGTATCACATATTTGACACAGTTGTCAATTGTGAGAGTATCTACAAGAGATACAGAAGAAGACCAGGAACCAGTGCAAGAGAATGTGCAGAGTTTTTCTTTACAGGTTGTACCAGTGGCACCACAAACTGGTTTCTGTATTACATCTTTCAAATGGAACCCATCTTTCAAATCATTGGACCAGGAGTTCATTTGGAAATAGGAAGACCAACACACTAAATTATCTTGAGCAAAGATCAGACCCACATGTATCTGAAAGATACTGACATGATGTCATATTCAGTTGGGCAGAATGAAACAGTATCACCAGTACCAAAACAGTGGTACCAGGCTTGGAAACACCAGAATCACAGCAAGGTTGGGACTGTTGGATTGCTAGTGCACAACTCAGTCGCATGATACAGCGGACTGGTATTATATAATCACCTAGCGCACAACTCAGTCGTGTGATATGGCAGACTGAGATGCTCATCTACATACGATGTGCTTATATACAGGTGAATCCAAGGAGTTCGACAGTACACTACAAAAGAGGTAGAAAAAGGGTCAGGTGGAAAACACGTACGCTCATGAGAAGTGTGATGACTGTTAATACCGATCGGCCCGGTGGCTGTGCACCTGCTTGCTAATCCAACAGGGACAACCCAGCAACTGACTGGAACAAAGATGGTTGGATTGACCCAGAACCTGCTAACAATTGGGGTAACCCTGACAAAGATGGTTGGGATATCACCAATGGAGATGAAGGATTCATCCTATGGAACCCAGAGGATTAGAACCAGGACAGTTGGTATGACACAAACATACACCCACCAGTTGGACTTCAACCCAGGCACATTGAGGAAGTTCCTGAAGAACCATCTCAGGAACAATTGGAGCTTGCAGAACTCGAAGCCCTCAACAACCAGGTTAATGTCTACATTGTCCCCTTTCCAATGGTTGCACACAACAAGTTTGGACATGCCATCCCAGGCACAGAATCAACAGAATTGGTTCAATTCATGGAATCATCCCTCATTAATAGAAGTTTGGAAGCTTCTACATCACAGATCAGGAGTTCCCTACAAGGAAACTCATCACCACAACAAACTTCTTAAGACCACAAGATCTTTGGAAAGATCCTTTTGCAAACATGACCATGTTTATCACAAGTAGTGTTTATCTAGCATTCTTGATTTCCTTGGAAATCATCTTTCTATTCTTGGTCTTGTATCTTATTGTTTGGTTTTTCACCAAACCCCGTATTTTACCATTACCCTGGAAGAAATCAGATTTCTCATGGTGTCAGAAGAAGAATTCTTTTACAAAATCAAAGAGCAGAATGTACCTTTAGGTATTAGTCATCATGGCTAATCAACCAGCAAACATTTCTGCCAAAGATTGGAATGACCTAGTCACTGGTTATAACCAATTGCTACAGAACATTGCCACTGCACAAGCAGATGCAGCAATGGCAAATCAAAGAGCTGAAGTTTTGGAGAAAGCAAGAGAGGCTTTGCAAGAGGCATTGGATCATGCCGATGCACTTATTTGAGATGCAAATGACCATGCCACTGAAGTAGAGCAACACACTTGTAATCTTTTAGGAGTTGGCATTTGGGCTGATGCAGACACAGGAAATGGAACAGTAGACAGAGCTGCTACCACTTCTAGTGGAACCAACAAGGTTGAGATATTCTCAGACCCTGGAACCTATGCAAGATCTATGAAAGATTTTGACAAGTGGTGGATGAAGATCAGAGCATGGCTTGACTGTAACCTGAAGCAGTTCACATTGGACACTCTGGCAGGACAGAAGAATCATGCTTACACAGTACTATCATGCTTGAAAGGCCAGAAGGGCCCTTTCTACACAGAAGTTGAACTTGAATGACTTTTGCAAGGAATGTCAGTTCTTGAAGAATGGAGAAATCTAGTAGCAGATATTGAATCGCTATTCAGACCAGTTCTTCAGCAAGATTGGGCAAGCAAGAGGCTTATGGGATTCCATCAGGGATCACTATCAGTCGACACCTTTTGCACAGAGTTCTTAAATCTCTGGCATAAGACAGGTCACAAGGAAGAAATTGGACTATGGGTCCTAGAGCACAATGTCAGCAATGACATCATGCTCAAAATTTTCAAACAGAATCTTCATGCAGACAGTGTCAACACAGCATTGGCAAACTTTAGGAAAGTCAGAAAAACCTTGGAGGAATTCAAGCTCTTTTCCAGACCCATCCGGCACCATTCAGGATCAGGTGACCAAGAGAAACAACAGGGTTCTCATCAGGCCATATGATCACTCGAAGACAAGTACAATCAGGACTATGGGATTAGATTCCATAAACTCAGATCCCAAGCACCAAGATCACTGCTCACATGTTTCAATTGTGGACAAGCAGGGCACTTCTCTAAGGATTGCAAACAACTGAGAAAGCAATCTAAAGGATGGAACACCCATCAGGGAAGAAAACCAGTTCACAACAGAGCACTCTATCATGCCCATGAGGAAGATGAAAGTCCTACTCATGTGAATGTCAGGAACATGTCATACAACAAAGCAAAAGCTTTCTTCTATGATATGAAGGAGAATGAGGAAAGAAGCACTCAGGGAAAAGGACAAATGATGTGAATAATCTGGGAATTCATGCCATTTGACCGGACACCTTTGGTTATGAAGAATCAGATTTGGAATCTATTGTTTCACAGCCAGTAGGGTCTCAAGTGGATCTTGAGCTCAGCAAGGGCTTCAAACCTGTGCTTCATTCTACTCTCAACTCTCCAGAAATTGATCACCCTGAGATTTGGATCAAATCAACTAGAGCTCAAGAAATCATACTACCAATCAAGGTCTCCTCAGGAAAGGATGGATGTGCATGACAGTACATGGAAGTCTTAGCCCTGGTAGACAGCAGAGCACACTGCACCAGCATCAACATTGATTGGGCCAAAAAGAACTGGATTCCTTTAACCCTCAGAGATTGCCCTATCCCAATCTACAACATCAACAGAACCCAAAATACAGCAGGAGATGTTACACATTACACCGACATTATCATGGACTATGATGATCACTGCGAACATATACGTACAGACATATTAGGACTTGGAGTCAATGAGGTTATTGTTACACTTGGTCCGGGTAGGAACAAACATAGACTTGATAAAGCAAACAAATCAGCTCAACAGTACAACAGCTGGAGAGACTACCTTCATAGAAGGATTTGTATCAGGTGAAGCAGAGATGAAGGTTCAACAATGCGAGCTCCGACGTGTTCAAGAGGAAGAGAGTGGATTAGACTCAAGTCTCGAGTAGATCTAGCTTAGAGTACAAGCTGGACTATCGACGGTTTAAGTACTAATCGTAAACGTGCACAGACCAAGAGAGAGTAAGGAAAAGAGGATATCGTATGAGCAGAAGGGAATAGCCAATTGGCTGAAGAGGAATCATACAATATATGAAATATAAGAAAGGAAAATAAAGTCCGTGTTGGAACGGACGATCACCTAATCATAATGAGTAAGTGTAAGGAAGAAGAAAGGAAAGATCCGTGTTGGAACGGATCTTGACTAATCATATATGACGCAACAAAGCATCCGGGAAATACGTGGTAAACTGAAAGAAAAGTAATCATAAAGGAAGAGAGAAAGGGAAAAGTTGTAACATTACCCCCTTCATATGGATAAAGTCACCTGATTTTACAAAAGAAATGTCAAAATTAAAATGAAGTAAATGCCCGTTCACCTGTGATATTGTCCCAAGCATCCTGATCATAGTCCGGTGCCTCGTTCTGGTATAAGTCGTTATCTTCTTCGTCAATTCATCGTTCAGGGAGATGGATGACCATACTGAATCTAGAGGAATCAGTCGACCTAGTGGACGCAGTAACAGAGGACTCGGTGGTTAAGGATGTGGTAAATGACGTATCTGCTACATCAGAGCAAGGAGAACCAGGTTCCAAGGGTGGAGAGTTTGCATCAGGGCTAAAAGTACATGGCCAAGGTTGGTCGATATTCGGAATAGCATTCCATCCGGTAGGGGCAGTAGGAGAGTAGGAGGACAAATTTCAGGAGCGACGGCAAGAGGATCGTGAAGATGGAGGAGAGCTAGATGGGGTGCGATGACGCCAGTGGTAGGGGCAGCGATATTGGGGGTGACCTGGGGTGAGCTGATGGCAGAAGGTGCAGCGGTAGAGGAGACAATTGGCGCGAATATGTCCTAGCCTCCGATAGTGGAAACACGCTTGAGCATACATCGGATGAGAAGGGGGAAGAGGGATACTATGATAAGGGGTTTCGGCAGTGACAAGGGCTCATTCTTCAGTAGATCCGATCGGGGAGGATGACGCAGATGGAGTAGATTGAGGGGGTAAGCCCAGAGGAGAGCTTGGTGGGGTGGGGGATTGAGGAGGTGGTATGGGCAGTGGTTCTTCATCGTCTGGGGTATTGATGAGAGCAAGCTGATGGGCAGCTTCTGTTACGCTTGGTCCGGGTAGGAACAAACATAGACTCAATAAAGCAAACAAGTCAGCTCAACGGGTCAATGACTGAAGAGGCTTTCTTTCACAGAAGGACATGTATCAGGTGAAGCAGAGGCAAAGGTTCGACGATGTGAGCTCTGACACGTTCAAGAGGAAGAGAGTGGATTAGACTCAAGTCTTGAGTAGATCTAGCTTAGAGTACAAGCTGGACTATCGGCGGTTTAAGTACTAATCGTAAACCTGCACGGACCAAGAGAGAATAAGGAAAAGAGGATATCGTACGAGCAGAAGGGAATAGCCGATAGGCTGAAGAGGAATCGTATGATATACAAAATACAAGAAAGAAAAATAAAGTCTGTGTTGGAACGGACAATCGCCTAATCATAATGAGTAAGTGTAAAGAAGAAAGAAAGGAAAGATCTGTGTTGGAATGGATCATGACTAATCGTATATGACACGTTAAAGTGTCCGGGAAATATGCGGTAATCTGAAGGAAAGGTAATCATAAAGGAAAAGGAAAAGGAAAAAGGGAAAAAGGGAAAAGTTGTAACATTACCCTCTTCGTATGAGTAAAGTCACCTGATTTTACAAAAAGAAATGTCAATATTAAAAGGAAGTAAATGCCCGTTCACCCGTGATATTGTCCCAAGCGTTCTGATCGTAATCTGGTTCTTCATTCTGGAACAACTCATCATCATCTTCTTCATCACATCGCGGGATGTGAATAGTCATGCTGAACCTGGAAGAATTGGTGTCCCTGGTAGACGCAGTGACAGAAGACTTGGCAGTTAAAGATGTAGTGAAAGACGTATCTGCTACGTCTGAGCGAGGAGAGCCGGGTTCTGAGGGTGGAGAGTCGGCATCAGGGCCAAAGGTACGAGGCCAGGGCTGGTCAATGTTCGGGATAGCATTCCATCCGGTGGGAGCAGCAGAGGGCAACTGAGAGGACGAGTGTCAAGAGTGACAGCAAGAGGATCGAGAAGAAGGTGGAGAGCTAGACAGGGTACGATGACACCAGTGGTAGGGGCATCTGTACTGAGGGTGGCCAGGGGCGAGCCGATGGCAGAAGGTGCATTGATAGAGGAGACAATTTGCGCAGATATGTCCTAACCTCCGACAGTGAAAACATGCTTGAGCATACATCGGGTGAGAAGGATTAAGGAGGATGCTACGATAAGGGGTTTCGGCGTCAATTAGGGCTCGTTCTTCAGCTGATCCGATTGGGAAAGATGATGCAGACGGAGTAGATGGTGGTAGTAAACCTGGAGGAGAACTTGGTGGAGTAGGAGATTGAGGAGGTGGTACAGGGAGCGGTTCTTCGTCATCAGGGTGGTTGATAAGGGTGAGTTGTCGGGCGGCTTCCTCAGCTACAGTCAGTCCTCCCAGTTGTTCCAGAGTGTGGGTGATAGTGTTCCTCTGTCCTCCTAGGGCTCTAGCCAGTACAGCACATGCGATAGTTTGGGGGTTTTCTTCTACCGGAAGGGTGGCCATGACGAGGTCATTGTTGTGAAGGGTGAGAACTAAATAGTGAAGTGGGGATGACAGGGCAATCAAAGAGTTCAAAATAAGGGCAGCATGTGAATCTAAAAAGATAGCCACCATAGAATCTAATAAAGTGGTATCATCAATAGGAGGGGAAAGTTCAGAAGTGTAAACAGGTTCAATGTATTCATAAGTGGGAGGTTGCACAGGGGGAATGGCCATTGCTGCAAAGATATATGGTGAAGCGAAGATGTTGGTGGTGGATGGAACGAATCAAGGACGAAGGAGAGAAGACCTTGGGGCGGGTCTTTTTATATTCTTCGAGAGCATCCTTGGTGTTTTTCAGGTTCTGCTCAGGTTCCCAGGAGTTGTCCATTGTGGGATATCCTTTCCATTTCACTAAGAACTCCCAATATCTCGGTGTTCCTCTATGCTGTATTACCTGTTCCACTTCATACTCTTCTTCTCCTTTTACAAGTTCTGGGGGTGGAGCTGGGAAGTTTGGGCCATGAGAGTTGTTTTCACAATAGGGAGTAAGGAGGGAAGTGTGGAATGTGTTATGTATTTTCCACGTTTGAGGGAGGCGGAGTCTATACGTGATCGGAGATAGGACGTCAGTGATTGTAAACGGTCCTTCTCATTTCAGCATAAACTTAGGGTTCAGCAGGGAATGTTTCAAGTTCCATGCTTCTAACCACTCCTTTTCTCCTTTGGCAAATGGCGTGAAAGGCTTCTTTGACTGTGCCTGTTACGACTTTTTCTTTTTCTTTACGATTACTTTTCTTTCAAGACTACCACGTATTTCCCGGACGCTTTAACGTGTCATACGAGATTAGTCACGATCCGTTCCAACACGGATCTTTCCCTTTTTCTCTTCTTATGCTTACTCATTATGATTAGGCGATCGTCCGTTCCAACATGGACCTTATTTTCCTTTCTAGTATTTCGTATATCGTATGATTCCTCTTCAGCCAATCGGCTATTCCTTTTTACTCGTATGATATCCTCTTTTCCTTATTTGATCTTGGTCTGTGCGCAGTTCCGATTAGTACTTAAACTGTCGATAGTTCAGCTTGTAACTTAAGCTAGATCTACTTGAGACTTGAGTCTAATCCACTCTCTTTCTCTTGAACGTGTCGGAGCTCGCATTGTCGAACCTTCGCCTCTGCTTCACCCGATACAAATCCTTCTATGAAGGTAGTCTCTTCAGCCATTGTACTGTTGAGCTGACTGGTTTGCTTTATCGAGTCTATGTTTGTTCCTACCCGGACCAAGCGTAACAAAAGATCTAGCTTACTCTTTGACCTGCTCCATTGTTGTTGCGGTCCCCACATCCCCGATAATGACAGACCCGCATCCCTCGCTGTTGCAGTCCCATCTGATTCAAGATTACGTCCAGACCAGTGCTACCATGTGTTGGCATTTGGAAACCCAGAAACGAGTCCACCCATGACTCAGAATCAGAAGAACTAGTCCCCTCGGACTCCACCAGATCCTCAACCCCCGATCCATTGGAAGAACCGCCGAGATCCCTGTCTCCCCATCCGTTTGCTCTCCTATTTCCCTCCAGATCCCCATTGCCTGAACCCTCTCCCGTTACAGCAGTTCTTTCTTCCTCTACAGTACCCCCACCTCGTCCTATCGTCACCCATCCACCTACCTTACGAATCTCTCGCATACCCGCTGTAACTCCTTCCGCCATGTCTACCTCTATGAAAGCAACAGAACTGAAGATTGGCACCCCCGATGATTTTGATGGAAGCTACGATAAGGCCGAAGCATGGCTGCTGTCGGTCAAAACGTACTTTTTGATCAATGAGACTTTATACGACACCGATAACAAGAAGATTGGCTATGCCTTGTCTTACATGAAGAAAGGCGCCGCCCTCGGTTGGGCTACCTCCTTCCGAAAAGAAAAGCTGGCCGCTTCA
>JBBPKB010000602.1:0-12004 GCA_038089035.1 Boletellus dicymbophilus
TATTCTAGTTGCAGGCAGATTGTCTTGTTCTGCACATACCAGTGTATGTGTATGTCAGCTCAGGCTGTTTGGCAGCCTGAGGTTTGCAGCACATGTTGAGTATTACAGGGGTCAGTCTATACAGGTGGGGCTTGTTTTTGGGGATATTGGACATACCAGCCCAGGGTGCCACTTCAGGGTGTCTGGATGAGTGCATTCTCTGGTTGTCTAATTGAGTCAGGGGTGTTGTTGGGGTGTCTGGTTCAGTTGGGGGTGTTATCTAGGCATTTGGTTTGGCTGAGAACATTCTCAGGGTGAAGTGGATGATGTAGTGTTGGTTGGTGCAGAAGTATGGGGGTGCTCATGTTGTTTTTTTTTGACTAGCACACATTAGGTTACCATTTATGGTAATTATTAGATAAGCTTAGAGCGTACAAACCTTCGAGTTTCCTCTAGTTTATTCCCTCAGTAGCTTGACATCCACTGAGGGTAAGTAGTACATTTGCTTACATTTTCTACTGTAACTAACCTACTACAGGTTCCATAGGTATATACTTTAATACAGTAGCTTGACATCTACTGAGGGTTCCATAGGACTCGGGTCTTTCTCTGTTGAGACGTCTGCACGACCAGTAACAATTATTGGCAACTTCCAATAGCTCAGGGGAGTATTGGTTGCAGTTAGTGTGTGTGGACGGGTTGGGGTCAGGCAGGTGTTTGTATGGTGTGCGTGGTTTGTTCGATAGCATAATACTGAGGGTAGTTAGGCTTGCGGGGTTTTAGTGCGGACTTCCTGTTGGCGTTGTCTATTGGGTTATGGGTCTCTTTTACTCACTCGGGGGGCCGTTTGTGCGAGAGCGTTGTAGGTTACACTCATCCTTACTCAGCTTTTCGGCGTGAGAAAACTGTTCCATGGCGATGGTACGGGTCCAAGGAGCCCCCCGACTATATATTTTTGCTCCTGCCACACGGACTGGCAGTACTTTCGACAATGGCGACGCCAAAATTTGATATGGAGACATTCACTACTTACTCCGACGCGCTTCAAGCAGCAGCGCTCACTACTACCCGCTTAGCTGCGACATCCCTTCCCCTAGACCTTAATTTTTATCGTTCCATTGACCCGGCGCTCGCCCACGACATTGATGTCTTCTCCGATCGTGTCCTTTCTCTGACTAGTAAACTCATTCGTATCGCGAGCAGAAAGGCAAGCAGAATACAAGAAGAAGAGGACGTTGTGGATGAATTCGTCCACAATATCGTTGATCCAATGGAAGGAGTGTTGGAGAGTGCCGACGGCACGTTGGATGTGCGGCTTGGAAAAAGGAAGAACCCTGCCATCTCCATTCCTGTTACTTCCGCCTATTATCAAAAGGCGCGTACCAGCACCTCGTCTGTCTCGACTCACTGACGTGACCTCCAGAAACAAATATTTCGCGGCCGGCTAGACTCTTCCCTATCTCACGCCTCTCACATACCAAAACCACAGTTATCGTTCAAACATACTGTTTCCAATATCAACGAGTCCCCTTACATCCCTGCAGCTCTCATACCACACAAATGGTGTGCCAAGACCCCTCTCGGGTATGTGTTCTATGGCGAGAGTACCAAAGACGATGATGATGAAGAAAGGAAGCGCATATTACATCCCTACTATTATGAGTTGGCTCATCCTTCCTACCCCGATCACGTATTTGACCCGCCTGTGGAGCCCTTACCTCCCCCGCCCCTCAACCCACTTTCACCAGGAAATTTAGAAACGTCTTATTCTTTGACATATGTCTCAACGCCAGGGGACTTCCTCGCCATGGCTAAAACTATCACTTCTATAACAGAACTCGCCGTTGATCTCGAGCACCATTCATACAGGTCTTACAAGGGGTTTCTGGCCCTTATGCAAATTTCGACCAGGCGCGGTGGTGACTTTGTGGTGGACCTTTTAGTCCCAGAAGTTAGGGAAGGTCTTAGGCAAACGAAAGGTAAAGATGATGGAGGAAACGAGGAGTCACGTATAGCTAATGAAGCTGGAAAAATCATCGCGAGAATTTTTGCAGACCCCTCAGTTATCAAGGTACGCTTGACACTGTTTACTCACATTGAGTATTCGATATTTACATTCCATCCCTAGGTCTTTCATGGCGCGGAGTCGGATATTGTGTGGCTCCAGCAGGACTTTAATATATTTGTCGTTGGCCTATTTGATACATTTCATGCGTCACAACTACTAGGTATGCGCTCGTCGTCGCGTTTTATTTCGGCGACAATTGACCTTTACGAATGTTGCTAGAGCTCCCAAAACATAGCCTTGCATATCTGTTGGAGACTTATTGTGACTTTATACCTGATAAACGGTACCAGCTTGCTGACTGGAGGATTCGGTAGGCCTTCAATTTACCTCGACACGCCTCTCCTTTACTGACGAACTCCGTTACATATACTGTTCTCTTGTTACGCATGTGACAGACCACTTCCGACCGAAATGTTTAACTATGCTCGCTCTGATACTCATTTCCTCCTATACATATATGACGTGCTTCGCCTCTTGCTGATCGGAAGGGCACCCATTGTTCCAGACGTATCCGAAGAAAATTCGGACATGACGCAAGCGCATCGTGGTCGAGATCTCATCCACTGTGTCCTAGTGCGCTCGTCTCGTACTGCTGTTAGGCTATACGAAACAGAAATTTATGACGCAGTGGGCGGCACAGGTTCCAGTGGGTGGGATACGCTTGCAAGGAAATGGAATAAGTTAGAGTTAGTAGGTTCACCTCCACATCCCCAGGAATCACAAGCTGCGGTATACAAGGCTGTGCATCGATGGAGAGAGGATGTTGCTCGGGAGGAGGATGAAAGCATACGGTCCGTATTCCAGCCTGGTGTTATCCCCCAATGAACCAAACTTCCTTTCAGATACGTACTGCCAACTCGCCACCTCTTTCTCTTGGCAGAACGTGCTCCTACTACCATTCCGAGCTTACTTTCGCTTTTTGGTGGCCCTAGTGTTGTCAATGGATGTGTTCCTCCTGTACTGGAGCGTCGCGTTGGGGAGCTAGTGGCGGTCATCGAGGGTGCTATAGAGGCCACCACATCGAAGCCTAGTTCACAAGATTCGGCAGAGGCCGGGAGCAATAGCTTTGAAATGGTGGCTGAAATGGTGACTCCTGCTGCTGTTTGGAAGCCAAAGACAACGAGCTCGACACTATCATCCTCAGGCGCGATGCAAACCAATGAATCCCGCCTTTGGACCGTCGTTTCTTCAATGCCTACTGCGACCTTTTCAATCTCTCGCTCATCCCTGTTTGGCGCTGAGATTTTGAGGGAAAGTGAACGAGAGATTGCGCCGCCCTCTTCGTTCGATGGAAGGGCAACATATTCTACCACAGGGAATGTATTGTTTGGACGTGTGTTGTCCAAGGTAGGTTTCATGGCATCGCATAACGTGTGCGATTGTTCTCCAATCGCTCTGACCACTTCTGTACCATTTTCTGGTCGCCTCGTTTCACCTGCACTTATATGCCTTACCGTGATTGGTTTCCTTTGCCTTTTGATGTCCTACACGCATATTTACTCTGGTTCACTTACGCTCCTTCTAGGCTACATTGGTTCCATTCAAATCTACTTTTACAAGTACACAGTCATCAAATGATTTTGTCAAACGTTTTGAAGGCATCATGCAAAAGATACATAACACGCTGGTTATTGCGCCAGTTGCATCGATGCAATTGCTTGCTCCCTCAATTCGGGTACGTCCTGTGTGTTCCACATCGTCGTGAATGTGCAAGTGTGGCGGTTAGTCGGTTGATTATTTTTTCCGCCTCGATGCATACACAGGCTCTAGAAATGTCATGCGCAGATATTTCTATTGGGACTAGAATGAATCAAAGTGGTCCTGTTGTACCTGAAGTGTCATCCGATCTTATTTCTCCCAATCCTCAGGATCACATCGAGATCTCTTTTATTCCTGCCCACAAACATCAAGCAATTACGAACACACAAAGTAATCAACTTAAAGACGACGCTATTGTGGTCGTAGGTCACGCAGGCGCAGGGCAACGAAAACGAAAACGGGACGGGACAAATGGAACCGCACCATTCCAAAAATCAAGAACTGTGTCACGATTGGGTGATGCTGAAACATCTGTTTCTGTCGGTCTTTATGATCGGGAAGTGGAAGGATTTGATTATTCGAGCATCCCAAACCTGTTGGACAATGAAAGCAAGCATGAAGATGCACAAGAAGATGGGAAAAGGAAGAAGAAGCAACGAGATGTGAAAGGTACGTTGTTTGGTTATTCAGATCAACGTAATATACACTTTCTGCGCATGATCCGCTTCATCTTCCCTTGGCATGGGATAGGAGACGGAGTATTCGGCAAATTCTTGTCCTCCACGTATTCCATTCCCTATTGATAGGCGATTGATTTTGATCTAGGATCTGGACATTTCGAGTACTACAACTTCCGGGCCCCACCAAGAGACCAACGGGAAGTCAAGAGTGGTAATAGGACTCATATGTTTAAATGAGACCATATAGATATGTCAAGAGGTGCGACTCTTCCGATTTAGTGTCTTTATCGAATGGTATTACCCAGGGGCATTCAATGTGACCAATACGAAAGAACGCGAGGGAAATACTGTCTGCTTTCTTTACTCGGAAGTTTTTGAGTGGGATTTACTTTTCTTTGAAGCTTTGGGGCTTAGAATCGAAGCCCATACATTATGGTGTTTCCCTTGCATCACACAAGATGATTCCTTAGGTTCTAGGTTCGTGAAGGAGGCTAATGAGATAGCGGATATAGATCGCTTGCAGAAAAATGTGCTCATTTCCAACGGCATTAGCGAGAAAGGAACATTCTAGGTCGATTTACGTGGCATGAGCGAGTGCACGCCGAAGGCATGACTACTCGGTGCCCCAGCCGATGTTGACTAATATTCATCTTCCCGGGATTTCTGATGTTAATGTAACATATCAATTGACACAGTTTCGAAGAGGGTTCCCCAGTGGTTATCGAGTATGATCCAGTGGATAATGATCCATGCAAATAGAGCCATATGAGAAATCATCTTGATAACTATTGTATGCAGATTGATCAAGCATTATTTGGCATCACTGATACTATCCTATTACCTAAAGTGTAACTGGTACCCTGAATGCAAATTCTGAAAATGCAGTTAAAACACTACATTCTTTGTACTGTACAAGCCTGAAAAATATATCAGAGATGCTTTAGTATCTAGTCTAGCTGAGCAAAAATTGAGTATGGGTTGAATACTATTGTATTTGCAATTTGACAAATGATTGCAAAATGATGAAAAATAAGGACCAGATCATTCCCAGATCTGAGATCCTGTCTATGAACTTGCAAAATGATACCTGGAGATTATGGAGTAACATGTAAGCCATCTCTGTGTTGATTATAAGAGCAAGAAACTTACTAGGTGTTAGTGTAGCACAAGTACAGTGACCTCCAAAATCATTGCAATGCCTAACCTCAATGTGGTGCACAAAGTACACCACCAACACCCATGGGAATATTGCTTAGCTTTAGTGATATAAAAGGAAGTACATACTCTTAGCTACAAATAAGTTCCTGGATCATGTGATTTGGACCAGTGACTGTGGACATACACCTATTTTAATCCAATGATACCATTGGAACAGTTTTGTACTTTTTTGAGAGTGAGATAAAACCTGAATGAAACTGAATGAGATTTAGTCTGGTTTAATTCTACAAACAAATATACACATACAAGGAGTACTTCAGAGTTTAAAAACATTCACACACCTCTTGATTCTCAACCACCATTATCATGAGATCTCTTACTACTGCTAAAAAGACCACCACCATCTCTATATTGGATGCATGTCAATCTGCCCACTCCATTACTGCTACCACTGGTGTCTGTTATGATTTTCCTCTTGTCTTCTCTTCAAAGGACTATGCTTCATTTCATTACACTTCATCCTTTTCTTTGACTTAGTCAATTTCTCTTGATGACCATTCTCATGCTGTCATCACAATTGTACTTCAGTCTGTCCCAATACAGACTTCTCCTTTTATTTCTTCCAATCATGCTTACTCCTCCAGATTATACATTTGTCTGTTCCAACATGGACTCCTTTAACATTCACTCTCACTTACTCATTCTGATTAGGCAATCATCCATTCAATCATGGACTCTCTTTATCTTCTCTTTATCTTTACTCATTCTTACTTGGATGTTTAACCATGGATCTCTTCTTCCTTTTCTGGATTTCCTGACATTGTATGATTTCTCTTTGGCCTATTGCCTTTCTCCCTTTTCTTGTATGATGTCCTCTTTTCCTTTCTTGATCTTGATCCATGCACAACCCCCTCAGGTATATAGATCCTAGGGTAGTATTGCTTGTACCATAAGCTAGATCTACTCAATCTAGATGCACTTGATCTAGGATATTCAATTGTACATTTGAGAACCTCCCTCTTGAAGCTTTGCCTCTCATCTCTATGTTTCCTGTTATGCTTGGCCCAGGTAGGGACAAGCATAGACTTCAAGGGTGAGAACCTTCATCAGTCCAATGATATCACAGTCAGAGGGACTACCTTCAAAAAATGATTTGGATCAGTCATATTGCCTAATCAAGGTGAAGAGGCAAGAGATTGATAGATGAGCCTCAAACTGTCATGTGTTGATAACCCAAAGAGACCTTCTGTGGAAGTGTCAAGTCAAGAGACAAAGCCTCAAGGAGGAGGTTCTTGATCATACACTCAGATGTCCAAGAACAAGCACAGTTTAAGGAGTATGGTGTATTCTGGAGTAGATCTAGCTTAAGGTACAAGTGATGCTACTCTAGGATCTATATACTTGAGATGGTCATGCATGGACCAGGATCAGGAAAGGAAAAGAAGACATTGTATGAGAGGAAAGAGAAAGACAATAGGCCAAAGGAGAATCATATGACATCAGGAAATCCAAAGAGGGAAAAGAAAGTCTGTGGTTGAACAGACAATCAAGTAAGCATGAATGTGTACTGATGAAGAAGATAAAGAGGATCCATGATCAAACAGATGATTGCCTAATTAGAATGAGTAAGCAAGATCAAAATGATAAAGGAGTTCATGTTAGAATGGACAACTGCATTAATCAATAAGACTAAGTAGGATTGGAAGAAATAAAAGGAAGAAGTCTGTGTTGGAATAGACTGAAGCATAATCAAGATGACTGTATGAAGACAGTCATTGAAGAGAAAATGTCCACATTAATGAAAAGAACTAAGCATAATGAAATAAAGCATAATCCTTGAAGAAAGGAGAAAGCAAAGGACAAGAGCATAATCTGGATGACATCATGGGAGAGGTCATTGTGCAAGAATTGTCTCTTAAGAGAGAAGATTAGAGAAAAGCATAAGACAAAGGATAGTCTATGAAGTAAAGGAGAAAGGAAGAAAGAAATTGCAATGCTTCCCCAGAAGAACCCTCTGGGATATCAATACATGATGGCTTGAGGCTCATCTGTCAAACCTCTCATCTCTTTGTCTCAATCACCTTAGGTGATATGATTATTCTGCTGTCAGAATACCTCAAATCCTTTTTCAAAGGTAGTTCTTTTAACTAGAGTATTGTTGGACTGATTTAGGTTCTCACTCTTTGAGTCTATGCTCATTCCTACCTGGCCAAGCATAACAGTGTCCATGTCTCTATCATATCCAGGTTGTGTTCTAAGGAGTGTTCTAAGCACCAGAAGTTCATAGGAGGTTATCCATCTAAGCTTTCCTTTGTCAATATATACCATGCTATTCATCTTATTTCCACTCAAAAGGCAGAAAATGCTGTCCAGGTGACCAAAGCCCTCACCAATATTGTCAACCAACCCCTCCCCACTAGTATAGTTTGCTAGATCTTGAAAAAGTCTGGTATAAAAGCTGTAGTCAAGTCCAAACACCCTTTTCTCTTTGCCAAGCATTATAAAGCTTGTTTGGATTTTATCTATGCTCACAAGGACTGGAAGTGGGTGGTCTGGTCTGATAGGATCAAAATCAATTGTCTGGAGTTAGATGGATGCAAGTGGGCTTGGAAAAAGGCAGGTGCAGGGCTCAGTGATAGACTAGTGGATGGAATCCTCAAGTTTGGAGGAAGTTCCTTGATAATGTGGCACTGTATGACTTGGCAGGAAGTTGGCTATACTACTAAGATTGATGGCAGGATGGATGGGAACCTATACCTTCAGATTTTGAAGGATGAACTCATGAACACCCTTGAGTTTCATGGTCTTAATCCTTCTAACACCATCTTTCAGCAAGATAATGATTCCAAGTATACCTGCAGGAAGGTCAAGGAGTGGTTAGAGGAGCAGGAATTTAGGACTATGATATGGCCTGCACAGTCTCCTGACCTAAACCCCCTTGAACATCTCTGGGGTTACCTCAAGAGGAGGCTGAAACAACCTACCAGAGGCCTACTTCACTAGAGACAACACAGTAGGACTGAGCCAAGTGTTGTAGGACCTTTGAGAGGAAAATCACAAGAGGACAAGACTAAGTGTCCTCTGGTGGGGTGTTGTACTTTTATATACTAAACTAGGGTTTACATCTGTTTGTACATATATGGTCTAGTTTATACACTAAGGGAATAATACCATTGATGTTGGGTTTGAATATGATAAGAGTCCATTGTGCTATTGGCCAATATAAATAGAACATATAGCCTAGCATAGCCTCATAGAAGCCTGTGCACCAGTTACAGCATAGCCAAGATGAGAGGAAATAATGTCATAGGCTAAGAGTCATCATGAGCCATTGTGAGTCATGAGCAACTAATGCCATTGGCTGGGGAGAATAGGATCAAAGAATAAATAGTGTAGGAACGGAATGGATAAGTAGAAACAGAAGGTGCAGAGCTCTGTGTCTATAAATAGAAGGCACTGTCACAGGGCATGAAATAGGATGTGGGATGGTGTGAAGTGGAAGTCTGGTGTAGCATAATTGTATGATTTCTTCCCTTTCACCTTGGACTATTCTTTTCTTTACACTTTTTCTTTGATCCTTGCTATAGACACTTTCTGTCATGATGACCTCTCTCCTGATGTCATTTAGATTATGCTTTTGTCTGTTCCAATACAGACTTCCTCATTCTGATCCTGCTTAGTCTTCCTGATTATACAGTTGTCCATTCCAACACAGACTTCTTTATCATTCACTCTTGCTTACTCATTCTGATTAAGCAAGTATCAGTTCACCTTACCTTTGTATATTTCTAGATATCATATGATTCTCTTGTCCAATAGCCTTTTCCTCTCTCTTCATATGATATCCCTTTTTCCTTATTCATCTCTGGCCTGTGTGCCATTTCTGTAGTATTTAAACCCTTGAGTATCTCTGCTTGTATTTTAAGCTAGATCTACTTGAGACTTGCGATCTATTGCTTTTCCTCAGACTCTTAGGGAGCTTGCATTGTTGAACCCTTTGCTCTATGGTTTACTGATACTGATACAAATCTTTCTATGAAGGTAGTTTCCTTGGTTGTTGCTCCTTGACAGCTGAATGATTTTATCTTTTGAGTCTATGCTTGTTCCTACTTGGACCAAGCATAACAGCAACAAGTTATTGAAGTGTGGAGAGCCAAAATAAATAGGGAAAAATAAAGGGAAAAATATAGCCAAACACTGCCAAACAGCCCATATTGTAACAGAGGCTTGCAGAGCATGAATATCCCTCTAGTGGAATTCATGTATTATAGGAGAGAGTTGAAATGGAGTAGAAGAGGATATCAGTTGAGGAGTGTCAAAAGTTGATTGAAAGCATGCCTAGGAGGATTCAGGCAGTGCTCAAGGCAAAAGTATACCAAGTATTAATATACCCAGAATACCTTCTTTATTTTAAAAGGTGCAAAACTGTAATAATAGTATAATTGGATTAAAATAAGTGTATGTACACAGCCACTGGTCCAAATCACATGATCCAGGGACCAATTTGTAGCTAGAAGTATGTACTTCCTTTTATGTCAATAAAGCTAAGTGTTACACTTGGTCCGGGTAGGAACAAATGTAGACTCAATAAAGCAAAACTATCAGCTCAATGGTACAATGGCTGAAGAGACTACCTTCATAGAAGGATTTGTATCAGGGTGAAGTAGAGGCAAAGGTTCAATGATGTGAGCTCCAATGTGAGTCTCAAGTAGATCTAGCTTAAGATACAAGCTTGACTATCAATAGTTTAAGCACTAATCATAGATGTGCACAGACCAAGAGAAAATATGGAAATGAGGATATCGTATGAGTGAAAGAGAATAGCCTATTGTCCGAAGATGAATCATATGATATTTGAAATACAAGAAAGGAAGAATAAAGTCTGTGTTGGGATGGACTATTGTCTAATCATAATGAGTAAGCATGAAGGAAGAAAAAGGAGAGATCCATGTTGAAGTGGATCTTGACTAATCATACATGACATGATAAAGCATCCAAGAAATACATGATGAACTGGAAGAGTAAAGGTAAATGATTAAAGAAAAGGAGAAAATTGTAACATTACCCCCTTCATATGGGTAAAGTCACCCGATTTTACAAAAAGAAAGTCAATTTAAAAGGAAGTAAAGGCCCGCTCACTAATGATATTGTCCCAAGCATCCTGGTCATAATCCAGCTTCTTGTTCCTGAATAACTCCTCATCATCTTCCTTGATGTGTTGCCTCAGGAGGTGGATGGTCATACTGAATCCTGAAGACCCAGTAGAATTAGTGGACATGATAACAGATGACTCAGTAGTTAGGGAAGTGGTGAAGGATGTATCTGCTATGTCTGAGTGAGGGGAGCCTGGTTCTGAGGGTGGGGAGTCTGTGTCAGGGCCAAAGGTATGCAGCCAGGGTTGGTCAATATTTGGGATGGCATTCCATCCAGTAGGAATGGCAGGTGATTGAGAAGGTGAAATTTGAGAGTGACGGCAAGAGGATTGGGAGGAAGGTGGGGAACTGGATGGAGTGCAATGACACCAATGGTAGGGGCAGTGGTATTGGGGGTGACTGGGAGCGAGTCGATGGCAGAAGATGCAGTGGTAAAGGAGACAGTTGGCATGGATATGGCCTAATCTCTGGCAGTGGAAACATGCTTGTGCATACATCGGGTGAGAAGGGGTAAGGGGAACGCTTTGGTAGAGATTTTCTGCGTCGACAAGGACTTGCTCTTCGGCTGACCCAATCAGAGAGGAGGATGTGGAAGGGGTTGATGGAGGAGGTAGACCAGGAGGAGAGCTGGGTAGCATAGGTGATTGCAGTGGTGGTACAGGGAGTGGTTCGCTATCATCAGAGGTATTAATGAGGGCAAGTTGTCAGGCAGCTTCCTCCACTACCATCAGTCCTCTGAGCTGTTCCATAGCTTGGGTGATCATGTTTCTCTGTCCCCCTAGGGCTCTGGCTAATATTGTGCATGTGATAGTAGGAGGATCTTCCTCAGCAGGTAGGGTGGCCATAATGAGGTCATTGTTTCAAAGGGCAAGAATTAAATAATGAAGGGGGGAAGAAGGGGCTATGAGGGAATCAAGAATAAGGGCCATATGTGAATCTAGAAAGACAGCCACCATCAAATCTAAGAGGAGAACATTGTCAACAGGAGGAGAGAGTTCAGAAATGTAAATGGGCTCAGTGTATTCATAAGTAGGTGGTTGAGTGGGGGGAATGGCCATTGCTGCAAAAGTAGAACGTAGATCTGAGGTGTTGTTGGTGGATAGATTGGACAGAGGATGAAGGAGAAAAGACTTTGGGTCAAGTCCTTTTATAATCATCGAGAGCATCCTTGGCATTTTTCAAGTTCTGCTCAGGTTCCCAGGAGTTGTCCATCATGGGATATCCTTTCCATTTGATCAAGAACTCCCAATGTCTCAGAGTCCCTCAATGCTGTATCACCTGTTCTACTTCTTATTCTTCTTTGCCTTCTATGAGTTCTAGAGATGGAGCCAGGAAGTTCAGGTCATATGCATTGTTTTTGCAATAGGGAGTGAGAAGAGAAGTGTGGAATGTGTTGTGAATCTTCCACATTAGAGGAAGGCAGAGCC
>JBBPKB010000603.1:0-12000 GCA_038089035.1 Boletellus dicymbophilus
TTCAGGACCATGACCAATCCACGGTCGAGGATGCCTCCCCATCACCTCTTCCTCGCAGCAAACGGCAAGAATTTGGGCCCTTCAGGCAGTCAGGGAGTACACCCAAAGTACTGAATGGTACTACAGCAGCGTTCAGTAATATCGAACCGCTTTCAATCAAGAAGAAATCATCAACTCGTTCTGGGCATAGTTCACATACGCCAACACGAAAGTACAGGACGTCACCACTCTCAAAGATGACAGGAAGAATTGTTTCACCCCGGAAAATATCACCTCAGACGCTCAAACCAGCGCGTCCCTCACTTTCACATCTCATTCCTGAATATACAGAAAACATACTGCAAATCGTGTCTACAGCCAGAGATGAGGTTTGATCAGTTGTTGTGTATACCTCTTAATGTGCTCACCAATCATCCAGGTTGAATCATCGCATCGCGCGGTGAAAAGGATGAAATTTGATATCACAGAGTTGCGCTCGAATTTGAGCAGTAGTTCAGTTGATTCGTGGAGGTCATCTTCTCCAGACAAGTCGCTTGCGCGCACCCCCCAAAGACCTAATGTCCCACCGTTTGTAGGTATCAATGCATCAGGCTTGAACTGCTTTAACAAGTATTCTTTGGTTTCTCATGAAAAGACTAGGGAGGCACAACAAAGGATGGAAGAGATGCGTCAACTCATTGGCAAGCGACAAGTTGAAGGCCCGACAACCCCAATCATTCGGCCGCGTAATTTCGTAGGAGAGACAAGCGCATCTGAGATTAATTCGGCAGTTTTAACCCGCCTCGAAGAATCACTTACAGATGCGGACCGGGGCATGGTCCACGCCGTGTCTCAACATGAGGCCCTGCAGGGCGCTCTTGAACAGTTCGTACTCGAGATCAAGGAGGTGAGCTTCTATATCGCTCAACTACCGCAGACCAACCGTTTCTCCAGAAAGCCGCAGACCTCGATCGAACCCGAGTGGAATTGCAGAACACAAAACGTCAATGTGAGCTTGTCAAGAGCCTGCTGGCAGATGCGACAGCCGAAAAGGAAATCATGTACGAGGTAAGCGTACACCATTTGCAAAGGTAAACACGCGCACTCATTATCCAGGCGTTCAACGAGGAGCTGGACGCGATGTATGATGATGCAAATCTTCCCCATGACGAGGCCTGGGAATCAATGACAAAGGATTTACTGCAAACAAAAGAGTCGCGAAATGCTTTGAGCATGGAGAATTCGTACGTTCCGCCCCTGCTTATATCTACGCGCGCTCCACGAGTTTATCAGGGAGCTGAAACGTAAAATCGCCGAACTGGAGTCGGATAAAGAGGAGTGAGTCTGTTTTTTCCCCGTCAGTTCTCGCCTGACCCTGTATGTATTAGGTGGGCTGTATTGTTACGGGTTCATGGACTGATATCATGACCTTCTTCATGATTTCCTCGTTATTTTCTGCATTCATTTTTTTCCCATTTTTATTCTTGTCTACATGCTCACGTCGCCATCTTTATAGCTGGACTACATCAGCACATCATACTCCCTGTTTCACTGCTCGTTGTGCTACCAACTCTGCCAATCTTTTTCGCTTCATTGGGGAAGGTAAACTCTTGTAAGCAACTGGTCTGCTGTTGTCGTGTGAGGGGATTGAAATCAGCACTTCCAAATCAAGATCTGCTACCCCTTGGAGGGTTCTGGGTGACGGGGGCTAAAGGCCACTGAGAAGTTCTCTTAACGGGCCGACCTCTCTGCGATTGCGAGTGAGCCGTCATCCATAGAGCTGGTGCCCTCATCGATGTCTTCTACGACATCTATCTTGGCAATGTCTACCGCTGCCCATATTGCTGAGAGGTATCTAACCGTATGTCCCATTGCTGTACTGCAGTACGCGTGATTATTTCACACTCCTCGCGCGGACAGAATGAGGGCATTGGATATTGACCCTGTTTGAATGTTAGGATACGTATTGGGATCTTCACCTATTTGTTTTAAACATTCAACATAAAGTGGATCAGGAGCCTTGAGACCAGGGCAGGTTAGCGCTAGGTTCTAACCTATAACACTTTTCCACTGTCATCTCCTCCGTGCAGATACCACGTTCTTCCGCTTCCGCAAGTACTTAACAAGAACTAAATAATAGTCATGTCAAGAAACAATGCTGCAAGCCTTAATTGCTATGTCACCGAGGTTTGCTGTCTGTTGGAGCAGCATGTTCAGTTGTTAGTTCTTTTACATCCCATTGAACTACCCTGTCCCGGGGCTGGAAATTGGAACCAACAAGACCATGAAACACGCCTTCTCGAGGTTATGCCTATCTTTCTGTCGAGCCTAATGATTCGGGGAAATACCGTGACAACTTGTGGTAGAGTGTAAGAACGGATTTACTGCCTCCAAGCTCCTTCAGCGACTGGATCTGACCTCGAGAAACCTTTTTTCTTTCGAACGGGAGCTCCTATCTGCGTTGCTGGGTACGTTTTGTTGGTCCCGTTGTAGACCAGAATATAGGAGCGCAACTCCTCCACGCCCCTCTTTGCTGAATTTAGAAACCATTTTCTGTGTGGACAAACTCCAGGAAAATACAAGCACAATGATCCCAGTTTGCGCCTCAAAGTCATCATAAACTTCAAAACCTGCGTCGGCGTCGCGAATGAGATCATGAGATGATGGGCTTTTATTATATCCTGCCGACTATGACCACCCGTGGCCATTTGTGGTCTTCTCTAAATTTCTGCTTGGAAAGCCTTCCTGTGGATGTCTCGTACCGTGCATGATAAATGCGAATGATGCCAAGTTTGATAAATGACGATCTCTCTGCACTTGAACACGAATCGGATTGTGGAGACTACGTTTTCCTTCATATTTCAGGTCCCTGTCGATTAGTGGTTAAATCGCCACGTTGTGGATCTCACAGTACCGTGGCGCCGCAGGTTCAATTCCTGCCAGGGACAAGGTTTTTTCTTCTCTTTACAGGCTGCAGCCTATTATGTAACGTGTCTGTTGTGATTACTGTCAACCATGGCTGCACGAAAAGCTCTCGGAACAATCGAACTCTGTTTTTTGGGTACAGCTTCTGCGCAGCCGTCTCCCACGCGAAATCACTCCGCAATCGCATTACGTTTAGGAAGGGACGTATGGTTGTTTGATTGCGGAGAGGCGACGCAACATCGAATACAAAAAAGCGACGTCAAGATGGGAAGGATCAGGAAAATATTCATCACTCATACGCATGGTTCGAGTTCGTTCAGCCGCAGACTCGTCGGCGACTCAGACGCCCAAAACGTACAGGTGATCACATCTTTGGATTGCTGCCATTGATGGCATCAATCGCAAACGGCGCTGGGGGTATGGTCGACGACATCGAGGATCCTCGGTCACAGAGTCAGAGCAGGGTTGACGTTGAGGTGAACGAGTCCGTCTTAACCTGACATCGCGCTGACGACCGACAGCCACTGGAGATTTATGGACCTCTGGGAACGCGCGCTTACGTCCGTGCAGGCCTCACATACACGTACACTCTCTTGGGAGCTCCATACGTTGTCCACGAGCTCCGCTTCCCAACTGATTCCCCCGAAGGGGATCATACCGAGCTGCCCCGCCACTCTTCCGAGCTACCGTGTGGTCGCAACATTTCTCAGGTGGACGGCCTGTGGAAGGACGTCTTCAAGGACGAACTTGTCGGCGTCTCTGCAGCTCCCATTTCGCATTCCGTGCCATGCGTGGGGTACGTGATTCGGGAAGCCCCCATCCCGGGAAAAATGAATCCACAGAACTACATCCCGAGCATCGAACGGACCAAGACCCCGATGTCGGTAATGAGTCGTCTGCAACAAGGCGAGAGTATCGAACTTTCGGATGGGTCCGTCCTGCATGGTCCCCCTCGTCGTCCGGGACGAAAGATTGTGATCCTTGGTGACACACACAACCCATCTGCAATCGCAGATATTGCTTGTTCACCGGACTTGCTCGTTCACGAAGCGACGAATGCTCATCTTCCCGGCATAGACCCAACTACCAAGCAGATCGATACGTTTGAGAGTGTTGAGACGAAGGCCAAGTCTCGGGGCCATTCGACACCGCAAATGGCTGGCACCTTTGCGACACGTATCGGAGCACAGAGACTAGTATTGAACCATTTCTCACCTAGATACCCTGGAAACGATGACGTTTCTGAGGAGGCGAGGGCCATAATGACAGCGATAGCAGATTTAGCGAGAGAACAGTTCGCGGGCGACATCATTTGCGCTAGAGATTTAATGACTATAGAGGTAAATGTACCACAACAGAGTACGAACCCATAACAATGCGGTAGGAGAGCCCAAAAAGGGGGCTCAATCATCCGGGGGGTCAGACAGTGCGCTACTTGAATCGCTTGCCTCTCCCTCTTCTAGCTCTTCCCTGACTTTTTTCTTCGACTTCACCTGCTTCGGGCCCTCTGCTACCTCGCCCATTTCAATGTCGTCGTCATCTTCGGTATGCTTGAACGACGTCGGGTCCGTCCTCGACTGTGATTCCATCCGCGATGACCGCGGGGTTGCAGAATGCGAGGCTGTATCCTTGGTCGCAGAATCCAGCCTGATAGACAGTGGAACATGAAGCGAATCGACATCTTCTCCAGACTCTGCCTCTGCGTGCTTTTCGTCGTCGACTGTTGCTTGAGTACCCTCGTCAGCATCAGTGGATTCGGCGGCGGGTGTGGGCACCGGAGAGGCCAGACGCGACACTGTGCTCTCCTTGTCTTTTCCCATTAGCCGGAGAGAGCTGAGATCCGATACGATACTATCCAGGGCAGACTTTTGTCCTCTGATGATGCGTTCTTGCGTTTCGTGCTCGGACAAAATCGCAGTCATGTCGTTCTCCAATGCTAGGATCGACCTTTCAAAACAAAACGTAAGCGCGTGTCAGAGATGTTCGCGGTGTGGCGGAAAGACGAGACAGCACGGGGCACGTACTGCTCCAACTCGTCGCGGCTGGGGAACGTGTTTATCTTTTCTGCGATCGAGTCGTACTCCATTTTGCGCCTGCGCTCCATCTGCGCGTGTTCGAGCGCAACCTTGAGTTCGGTGATTTGGCCGCGCAGAAGATCGTGTTCCTGCTCTGGCAGGGAGGTTTGTCTTCCTGCAAGGATAGGGTCGGGTGAACGGAACGCGTACCGATTCGAAGTCGCTCGTGCTGGTACTCCTCGACCTGCCTCGACTCGGCCTCGCAAATCAGCAGGCTCTTGTTCAGTGCCAACTCAAAGGAGGCAAGTTCGACGAGGAAGGCCTCGCGTGCGTCGTCGACACTCGCGCCATGGGGTGGTGGCAGCAGCGGGGGGTGGGCGAGCGAGGCGTAGTTGTGGAACTTTTTGACGAGGCGGCGGAGGGCGCGTTCGTCGTTGGTGATGCGGGTGTGGATGATGGCGTCTGTGGACGGGAGTGAGCGCGCGGGCACAACGAGGGCGGTCTGGCGAGCACCTTCGTCCTCGGTGGAGAGCGGCGGGAACGGTTCAGGTGACATCCTTGACAAACAATAAATAATTAACTTGTATGTATTATTTTATCTAGCCCCATTCGTCCGACACGAACGGCGTCACGAGGTCGTATATCTCCTCGTTTCCCCTGCTGTTCTTGTTCGCCTTGTTTCTCCCCATCACACGCTTGATCATGCCGCCAACCCCCCTCCTCGAGACTACTTCCCCGTCAATCGGGGCAACGCGTTCCGCCCCCATCTGATAGCAGCTGTCAATATGCTGTGCCAACTTTCGCAGTCCACTCGAGCTATCGTTGCCAGCATTACGCGAGACCTGCACAGCCGAATGCAGGTACATCGCAAGGTCCGGGAAGTTGATTGGCAGGTTAGGATATGGGGTCGTCGGCGTTGGAGGCACGACATAATATTTCACCATGGCTGACTCAGAGCCATCGCGAAGAAGTGCTGGAAGTGGTGACAACGTGTACGAATAAGGCAGCACGCTGACGTCGCCGTTGGCGTACTTGTGCGAATTTTGCACG
Organism: Boletellus dicymbophilus; assembly: GCA_038089035.1. Taxonomy (NCBI): domain Eukaryota; kingdom Fungi; phylum Basidiomycota; class Agaricomycetes; order Boletales; family Boletaceae; genus Boletellus; species Boletellus dicymbophilus. The sequence goes on from JBBPKB010000603.1 coordinate 5,970, forward strand.
TTGGAAGGGACAGGGTAGTCCGTTGTCAGATACAGCACTGTCCTCCATTCGGACGCCGAGTGATGAACCTTTGCGAGCTCGATCATGAGATCAACAGCCCCCCGCTCTATACTCCTAGACACACCTTGACAAACTGAATCACAGTTCGCAGCTTCAATTCGTGCTTGGCGACGCTGAGCGCTTCTACCGTAGGCTCTACACGTGTGCCACTCAGTCTAGCCATCAGCTTGAGCAGCTTTCGCCAACTCGGCGCCTGAAAATGGAACAATGGCGCTTTGCCGTAAGGAAGAGTGATCACGTTCGGCATCCCACTAGCCATCGACAGTAACTCCGTCGAGATTACCGGAGGTGCAAAGCCCAAAGCTAAATAGCAGGGTCAGAAGTCGGGCCAAATGCGCTTTAGGGCCAAAACATACAAATACCCATGAGCATCTCCGGTTCAACGTATTGGTTGGCTGTCAACGGTCCACTTGGTCGCGAGGATGGTCCTGGTTCTGTGCCTGCCTCCTCACCTTCATCCAATGGACTCAGGTTAACTGAAGACCCGAGAGAAAGATCCGGGCTTGCAGGGGAATGCGCAGAAGTAGAAGAAGTAGAGACGACAAGCTCGCTACCGAGAGAGCGTCCGGCCGAACTGCCGTTTTCAGATGAAACCGACGACCAACTCGGTCTCGAAGGAAAGGGCGGCATTGACAGGTGGTCACTACTCGGCGAGGCAGGGGTACGATCTGAAGAAAGTGTGAGATCGCTCGGTAGGTTTGCACTGGAAGAGGCTACGGATGGAGAGGGTGCAACGGTCGATCGGTTCGAGGAAGGAGCAGAAATAGGGTTATTTCGGATGAGATTGGAAACCACGTTGGCATACAGAGGGGGAGTCGAAGGTGAAGTGCCCCGAGGGGAATGTATGTTTTGGGCATTGTTCGATGTAAAGTCACCTTGATCGTCGTGGGGCTCGTTCTGGTTCGCAGAGGAAGGCAGTGGGATGCCCCCGTTTACGGGGGAGTGATGAGACGACGTCGACGATGTCGGGGTTATGATGTGTAGCCAGCTTTCACCTTCCGGAAGATGTAGAGGGGCCTTCACTGTAGATATGGACACCCGATCTACGGATGGCGATGCGGGTGATGCCAAGGACTGCGCGTCGAACGAGTACACATTGTCGGTCATTAGACGCGATTCCTCCAGGGCTCTTGCAAACTCCTCCTCTTCCTGGGCGATCAACTCTTGCTCGCGTTTTCGAGTTTCCGTCGCGGAAAGCGCAAGCGCGCGCTCGACATCCTCTTCGTCGGGCACGAGCCCCGAGGCGATAGGCTCAGGTGGGTGGGAAAACGGGCTTATCATGGGCAGCGGTATCGCTGCGGGATAGAGTGGAATTCTCGGGGCAGAAGCGACGGTCAGTGCCGGTGGTTTGGGCGGGACCGGTGGCAAGGGGTTGGTCAGGGGTTTGAGCAGCGCTTGCGGCTTCTGGGGGAGGGGAGGAGGTGCGGGGAAGGAAGCGTGGGGTTGCGTGAAAAAGTAGTCGCCATAGAGCGAATTGCGTTGGGGGGAGTCGTACGGAGAAGACAGGCCAGTGCGGGGTCGTTGTGTGGCGGTTTTGTCCCAGATTCTTGCGCGCTGATGGCCTGGAGTGAGGCTGGGAGGGACGTGAGGCGGGTTGGTTGACACTTGTGACATGTACGGTGACGGGCCCGTCTCGCTTGCGTGCCGAGGCCTGGCAGCAAACTGTGGAGGCGGGGCATTGAAGGACGAGGAATGGTGCGGGGTGCGGTGCTGCCAGGCTGAGCAAGGGTGAACTGGGCTGAAAGGAGCACGAACGGTTTCGATACCTGGCTGGTTGTAGGAGGACTGCATCGTCGTTCAGAAGGCCACCGCCCGGGGAACAGCGGGCAGGTATGGCGAGGACGAGGATGGGCGGGTGGTGGTTGCGAGGCGCCTTGAGTTCAGCTCACTGCTACGTGCAGCGCCCATCTGCCCTGATTTGTCCTCATAGCCTTGCCGACGATCAACGCTTACAATGTGTGCGCGGCTTGCCAGTGGGGTAAGAAAATACGCTAACGTACAGTATGCAAAGCGCGGAGACAAGTTATGCTGGTGAGTGTGCTTGGTCTGAACAGTCGAGAAGAACATGGAACGGAAAAGAGTATGGAATGGGCATGGCATGTGTATCAGTACTATATGATATGGTCTTGCAACACAAAATGAGGTGGGAACCAAGAATGCACAAAAAAATGCTTCAAAGGTCACGAAACACGAGAAGAGACGAATTTCGCAGGTGCATGCGAAACACCCTGCACTGCGGATGTCTTGAATCCCAGCTTCCGCATCACCGCCAGAAGATCCGCTCTTTGCAGTGGCTTCGAAAGCGACGCCGCAAATAGCCCGTTCTGCTCATCTCCTGTGCTGTAAGCGCTAACAGCAATGATCGGCGTGTTGGTGTTCTTGTTGTTCGTGCTTTTGATATATCGAGCGGCGCTTTCACCGTCCACTGTGGGCCTTCCTAAGCACTTGCCAACTCCGACCACCTTGGAATGAAGACACTCACCAACTGGCATATGGAGGTCCATCAGGATACAGTCGAATTCTGTGGGGTATTTACTAGTTTAGATTTTTTAAAGATACACCACATAAACTCACTGATATCACCCATCGCAACACCCATCGCTTCGGAACCATCAGCAACTACTACGCAACGACATCCAAGACGAACGAGCAGCGTCTCTATTATCTTAGCCGTGATGGGATTATCCTCAGCCAGTAGACACGTCACAGCGCGGTCCAGTGGGTCCGGTCCCTTACGCAGATCCACAGAATGAACCGACGAAGGAGGCGTCACCTCGAACTGACTCAAACTTTGTCCTACCGACGAAGCCCAGTTGTCAGATCCTGACCCATCCCCCCCGCTACTTGAAACGGACGCAGTTCGCAATCGGCTCGGCATCGTATTTCTGCGCTCGACGCCATCAAAGTGGTTTAGTTTGAACCTCTCGATCGCGCCAAACTCGGACGGTTTGCGAGTATGACTGCCAGAACCGCTCCCCGGTGTGGATGGTGGTATACTCGCTCTCGATGGCGAGGATGCGATTGACGATGTCGACGTTGATGGAGAAGGAGGGCCTTGAGAGCTATTTTTTTGATCTATGCTCGTCACAACGCTCGGTGGCTTCTTGTGACGTTGCGATAGGCTACGTCTCCGCGTGCTGATGCTTACCGGGTCTGACAACGTATGAGTGATAGGGACTAGTTGATCTGTCTTGAGCTTGCGAATCACATCATCATTTGCCTGCTTCAAGACTGGCAAATTCTTGAAACTGAAAGATCCAAAGTCGTCGCTGGCTGGAGAGGGAACCGAATCTCGGTTACTTGGCAAAGAAGAACTTGTTGGTGGTACGGCGGTCGGGTTGATCGCCGGGCTATCGACATTCGTGATAGCAATATCATCATCATGGAACAGTTGAGGTATCGCTCCTCGAGGGTCGAAATAATCAGTCGACTCGGGGTCCGAAATTTGCGGTATGAATGCAGCCTCTTTCGAAGTGACCTTATCCCATTCAATACCCTCGAAGAAGGGGTGATTTTTAACTTCATCGGCACCGTTGGCTCCTAGTCGCGTCGTGGGATTGGTGTCCATAAGCCTTCGCATGAAATCTCTGGCTTCTTCCGTGAAGTCCACCCAATCTTCGTGCCACTCAACATGCCCCGAGAGAATGTTCTCAAATACCTTTTCCGGAATCTCGGCATGGAACGGCGGAATCCCATACAAAAATTCGTATGTGATGACTCCAAGAGCCCACTGAACATCAAATGACAATGAGTAACGTTGAACTTTCGAGTAGAATGACGCCCATACCCAATCAACAGCAGCATCGTCGCCGCGAAGGCCTAGTATTGTCTCGGGAGCCAGATAGTCCGGCGTGCCAACAAATTTCTGCTCTCCAGGTGTAGTATTTCCCCCCGAATGCGAGCGCAAGTCTGTGGTGAGTTCTGTGGCAAACGATTGTAAAGGACTATCTGCGGCGGTCCTGCTCCGTTTGGAATAAAAGCTTGACAACAATTCAGATCCACTGCCTGACTCGCTGATGTCGTCTGCTGGGAACTGGAACAACGTTCCGGTCCGAGACGTGGCATACGCTCCTTGGCCAAAATACGAACTCCCGTCGGACGGTACCACCGGGGAAGCAAGGTAACCTGAATCAAGAGACGGAGGTCGAGACCGCGAATCATACCTCGTGCGCTGGCGAAGTCCCATTCCCATGGGTCCTTCTCGTGTCTGTCGGCCTAAGAGACCAATCCTACTCAGCCCAAAGTCAGTGAGCTTCAAGTGCCCGTGCTGGTCGATGAGCAAGTTATCTGGCTTCAAGTCACTTGTTTCACAACACCATGAGAACGACTGATTATCTGTGATGAGCGAAACACAGGCTTACCGATGAACAACGCCTCGGTCATGGAGGTACTCAAGGCCCAATACCACTTCTGCGATGTACTGACGCGTCCATTCCTCCGGCAACGATCCCAGTGATTTGATTAGAGCAGCACAGTCGCCGCCATTCAGATATTCCATGACGAGGTAAAGGTTCTCTTTGCTTTGAAAGGTGAAGTATAGCTTTGCTACGAATGGCGACTCCGCCTGCTTCATGAGAATCATTCGTTCTGCCTTGACATTGGTAATCTGATTCTTCGCAATCATGTCGGCCTTCTTAAGAACCTTGATCGCGTAATAATCCCCTGTCGCTTTCTTCTTGGCAAGGAAAACCGAACCGAATGCGCCCTTACTTATGGGCTTGATGATGTCAAAATCCCTGATAGAAGTCGGTGTAGAACGAGATAGCGGTGCAGCGGGCGGTTGGCGGGGAGATAAGGGAGTATTGGACGATGTCGGGCTGAACATTGGATTGACAGTAGAGTGTCGTCGATGTCCACGGCGAGTGGCAGTGGGGGCATCTCGAGGGAGGATACTCGGCGACAGGGGGGGCGTGACCATAACCCGAGGCTCCAAGAGGTTATTAGTGGATCTGCGAGGTCTAAGCGTGCTGTTCTCGATAGGCGCTTCGTTAAGGTCCATATGGGGCGGATGATCGTCAGAGCACGTAGAAGCAGTGATTGGTTCCGCAAGAGCAAGAGGCGATGATATAGATGACGGTGTCGAAGATCTGGTGGGCATCTTGCTCATCATTTGCCAAGTTGGTGGAATCGAAGTAGGAACAGGCATCGAAACCGGCTGCCGGTTCTCGGTTGGAATACTGGGAGCAGGGGAAGGGGGGCCTACGGGGGTGGGACCGGACGATAACATATCTTCGACAGAACTAATAGATATGCGCTCCGATACACCAGTCCCTTCCATTATTTCAGGAGTTACACCACCGACGACCAAATCGTCGTCTTCGTCGCTACTTTCCTCGCCATAGTCGACGGTCGCCAGACTTTCCTCCACTCTCTCCTCCCATTCATGCCAAATCTTCTCTGAATATCGGATAGTGTTCTGCATACGGACAACATTGTCCACCTTTTGTCGCATTATACGCTCAGCATCCTCAACTAGATGGGTCAACGCCACGTCCTCTATTGTCGGCTTGCACCAATTTCGCACTTGGGACATTCTCCGCTCCGAGGGCGGGGAGAGTAATCTTTGTCGCTCGATAGGCTCCTTTGATTCCTCCTCCTTGAGCGAGGGAATGGCAACTTCCAGAGCAACCTGTAAAATTTCATCCAACTGCTCCAATAGACGACGCTGCATTTTCTTCACGCCAACACGCTGCATTTTGTTGGTGCGGAATAACTGAAGAGGGTTTGACATACTCGGTGATGTAGATGGAGTGAAGATGGGAACTCCGCGGTATTCAGGGGTCATCGCCGGCGACGAGGTCTCTAGTGCGAGTAAAAGGTCCTTAATCGTGTTTCTTAGCTCGCCGATAGACTCGTTGCACTCGCAAATTTCAGCTTCAAGACGGTGGACCTCCGCACATGTTTCGCTGTGCTTCTCGAAGTACCACTGTGGCACGTGGCACTCACAGATACGACACAGAATGGGCTCAGT
>JBBPKB010000604.1:0-11999 GCA_038089035.1 Boletellus dicymbophilus
GGGAGATGGCAAAGTCTGCGGACGTGGTTGGAAATAGACTGCGGGAGCGCACGGTGAGTGATGAGAGCACTGATATTTCGATATGAGCTGATGGATTATCACTGAAGGGGACGTGGCAATTCATGTCAGCGAATATTCTTCGGAGCAATGGCAGCGTTGTTCACAAGCTCCAGGATGACCTGGAATCATTTCTACACGTCCTTGGATGGTCAATTTTGCGATACCTCCCCGCCAACGATTCTTACGAGGTTGAAGATCGTGCTCAGGACCTACTGAAATTTGACGAACATATCGCACGCAAGGGAGGTATGGGCCGGGGTGGAAGTGGCAAGTCAGGCGCTTTGTGTGAGGGGAGTTATCCGTCTGCGTCGTTCGAGCCTCGGAAGCCCACTCCTGTGTGGAACCTTGTTCGGAAACTGAGCACCCCATTCAAAGCATTCTACGGAACTGACCATCCAGGCGAACAGCTTCGTAGGAATTACGAAAGGCTGAAACAAAGTTATCCTGACGACGAAGAAATGTACTCGGCTCATCCGGTCCACGTCTATGACCAGAGAATGGGAAACCTGAAAAATTCTCTGTGGTTTATCAATAACATAGAAGATGCTTTGGAAAAGGAACAATGGCCCAGTGATGACAAAGCCATTGCTGATCTACCTTTCGCGGTGGACGGCGAAGGGACTTGGTTGACTACCCAGTTGCAGACGACACAGGCTCAGTTGGAACGTTCAAAGGGATTGTCGAGAAGCTCGAAGCGCGCTGCAAGCCCGGCACCCGAGCCTAGTTCGAAACGGCGTCGTCGTACACCGATGACGTCGGGGTCTCGCCTATGACTCTGAGCATTTACACGCGATTCTTCTACATTACATCACATAAAGTGTCATATTTTACTAGTAACCGTGCCAGTGGGCTATATGGAGGCTATATTTGTATTCAGATGAATCCTAGACAAAAATTGTCAATATCGCGATATCATTAATTGTTTATAAGTCCGACGTGACTTGGCGAAGTCCAAAGACTTTACGGCCGCCCGACACTGAGCAGCACAATCTGAAGACGAGGTCGACCATTGCGAATGTACGTTATTTCATCTATTCCATTTCTGCTTATTCAATACTTCGCGTAGGCAAGGAGTCCCCTCTCTGAAAGTGCTTAATGTCGACAGCGCGCCCCCACTGGAGCGACAACGACCACAAGTACAACGGCAGCCTAACGGTGAGTTCGCTACACTACGGTGAATACGAGCGCGGCGAAATAGCGTGCCCCCCACGTCGTGGATAATGAATGTTGGGTAGCTAGGCTTGCGCTATGCTAATGCGAGCAAGCCGAGAGCGGCACAAGGATGCCGAAACGGAGATGAAAATGATTAGCCATATTTAGTGCTCAGCCACAGATCCAGTATATAAGGGATCATCGGCTAGATTACAATCTATCTCCATGCCACTATGCTTGGTGGTAACACAATTCCTTAGTCCGAATCACTAAACTTTATCCTAGTCCTGTTTAACAATGAAGGTGAAGGTAGCATGCTGTGCCCCACATGACGATAATAGGGAAATGTGAGGCAGCATGGTGGTTCCAACAATACCATGACAGGGGCTGGTGTGTGGCCAGGGCAGACCTCGACCCTCACAATGATGACAACAGAGACCAGAGCAGCAGGGCAGCCTCACTACACAATAACGACAGCAGGTGAGGGCATGTAATGGCAAACCACTACCATACTGTGGTGAGCATGGAAGCAATGCAAGCACACCATGATGACTGGGCCTAGAGCAGTGGGACACCCCCTCCTAGATGACAATGACAGGCACCATCTCTACCATTGCTGCCGCCACCACCATGGGACAAGTGTGTGGCCATGCAGTATGGTTGCCCACCACATGATGGTAGCAGGGAGCACAAAGGCATGCAACAGCAGACCACCCACCTCACGACAGAGTCCAGCATGAGGGCACCCAGACCACTTCTCGGCAATGGCTTGTGAGAGGCACAGAATCTAGAGGTAAGGAAAGAATACTCCAGTTGAGAGTATGAGACTGGAGGAAAGAGTGTGTGGCAGTGTGACAAGTAGTCAACACTGCCCAAATAGAGAAGTGTAAATAATGTACAATAATTTTGCTAATGAGAGTCCTAATTGATGGGCTGATCTCCTACACACCCCCTTAGACTGGCAATAGACTGAGTGTTTTGACTGTCTTTGGATGTCTGGTATGAGTGAGTGGTTGGTGAAGTTCCATTGACGAGTGTCAGGGACCTGCATGGGTTGCATTGTGGACTAGCATGACCATGGTGTCAATGGGTATGACCATGAGTGTTTGAATGGCTGGTGAGAAGGGGGCAGAGGTGTGATTCTGTGTAGCATATTGCTGTGCTCTCCTTTTCAGTTCCATTCCCTGTGTCAACTTGCACATATCCATGTCCATGTACTACACTTGCATTTTGTGTGTCAGCAGTCTCAACTGGGCTTGAAGTAGACCTGTGCTCCTACAGAGGGATGAGCTGTGTTGCTGTTTATGTCTGTTATTTGGGTCTCCTCATCTTCCTCATCTAGGTTTGTCACCATTGCTGTCTTGGCCATTGTGACCTGCAGTGTGCCTGTGCAGTGGTGTGCAGCACTTCTGATCCTGGTCCATACCCCACTTTTGTTGTTATTTTTTGACTAGCATGCATTAGGTTACCTTTTATGGTAATTATTAGATAAGCTTAGAGCGTACAAATCTTCATACTTTCTCTAGTTTATTCTCTCAGTAGCTTGACATCTACTGAGGGTAAGTAGTACATTTCTACTCTTTTTCTACTGTGCTAACCTACTGTAGACATCATAGGTACATACTTTAATACAGTAGCTTGACATCTACTGAGGACATCATTGGACTCAGGTCTTTCTCTGTTGAGACCTCTGCATGACCAATAACAATTATTGGTAACTTCCAATAGGTTATGAGCCCTGCTCATGCCTAATTCATAGAGAAGATCCCCCATACCTCAAAAGTCAAGTGAAGATGCTCAAATTCCCAAGGTCCACATATGAATGCCTTGACTGGCAAATTTACCACAACCAAATTCTTGCGACTGTGGCAATGGAAGGCATACTCAACTACCTTGCTGGTGCAGCACCCAGGCTGAATGACTCACAGGAACTCACAGAATGGAACTCAGCAAATTCTCTCATGAAGTTAATCAATTTCACAGACATTTCTGACACCCTACTCTCCTTTGTCATGGACTATGAATTTGCACACAACATGTTCCACCACCTTGCATCCATTTTTGGTGACATGCAATCCATTGTACTTGAATCACCAGCAAACTGTTATGCTTGGTCTAGGTAGGAACAAATGTAGACTTGAAAGAAAAAGCAGAGATCAGCTCAATGGTACAATGGCCAAAGAGACTGCCTTTAGAAAAGGATTTGTATTGAAGTGAAGCAGAGGTGAAGGTTCAACAATGTGAGCTCTGATGCGTTCAAGAGAAAAGAGTAGATTTTAATCTCAAGTAGATCGAGCTTAAGATACAAGCTTGACTATTGAGGGTTTAAATAGTGTTCCAGAGGTGCACAGACTAAGAGAGGATAAGCAAGAAGGAATATCACATGAGTGGAAAGGAATAGCTGATTGGCTGAAGGAGAATCATACAGTATGGAAAATACATGAAAGGAAAAGGAAGTCCATGTTGGAATGGATGAACACCTAATCAGAATGAGTAAATGTAACTGAAGGAAAAGGAATAATTCATGTTGGAACAGATTGTGACTAATGTGCATGACATAGTAAATATGCCTAGGAAATATGTGGTAAAGTAAAAGAAAAGGAAAAGGAAAAGGGAAAAGAGTAGGAAAATTGCAACATTACCCCCTTCATATGGGTAAAGTCACCTGAATTTACAAAGTTAATTTAAAAGGAAGTGAAAGAATGCTTGCCTGTAACATTATCCCACACAGTTTCATCAAACTCTGGTTCTTCGTTCCAGAAGAGGCTATCATCTTCCTCAACAATATGAGTTCCTGGAAGATGGATTGTCATGCTGAAGTTGGAGGATGTGGTAGACCTAGTGGTAGTGGTGACTGATGACTTGGTGGATAGGGAAGTGGTGAATGAGGTGTCGGCGACATCAGAGCAAGGAGAACCTGGTTCATGTTATGATTTTCCTTTATTCTTCTGTTTCCTTTGTCTTTTCTTAGTATTACTGTGTATTTCCTGAACATATTACTCATGTCATGTACTTTAGTCATGATCCATTCCAACATGGATCTTCCCTTTCTCTTTCACCAATGCTTACTCATTCTGATTAGACAATTGTCCATTCCAACACAGACTTCCTTTTCCTTTCATGTATTTTCCATATTGTACGATTCTTCTTCAGCCAATTGGCTATTCTCTTCTAACTTGTACAATATTCTCTTTTCCTTATCTTCTCTTGGTCTGTGCATCTCTTGGACAAGTATATAAACCCTCAATAGTCAAGCTTGTACCTTAAGCTAGATCTACTTGAGACTAGAATCTACTCTTCTCTCTTGTGAATACATTGGAGCTCACATCATTGAACCTTTGCCTCTGCTTCACCCGATACAAATCCTTCTGTGAAGGTAGTCTCTTTGGCTATTGTACTGTTGAGCTGATTGTTTGCTTTTCTTTTGAGTCTACGTTTGTTCCTACCTAGACCAAGTGTAACAAAAGATCTAGCTTACTCCTCAACCTGCTCCATTGTTGTTGTGGTCCCCACCCCAATTTCCTGACAACAACCTGCATCCCTCACTGTTGTGGTCCCTCCTGATTCAAGATTCCTTCCAGACCTGTGCTACTGTGTGTTGACATCTGGGAGCCCAGAAATGAGTCCACCCATGACTCAGAATCAGACAAAGTAGTCCCATTGGACTCCTCACAATCCCTGACCCCCGATCCCTTAGAAGTACCACCCAGAACCCCTTCTCCCCATCTGTTTGCCCTCTTATTCCCATCTCGAGAACCCTCTCCCATTACAGCAGTACCTTCCATCTCCACAGCACTCTCACCTCTCTGCCCTATTCCTCCTACTTTATGTACTCTGTAACCCCCTGCTGTAACCTCCCCTGCTATGTCCACTTCCAAGGCAATGGAACTGAAGATTGGTGCTTCTGACAATTTTGATGGAAGCTATGATAAGGCCAAAGCATGGCTGCTTTCAGTCAAGACTTATCTTCTCATCAATGAGACCTTATATGATACAGACAACAAGAAGATTGGCTATGCTCTCTCTTATATGAAGAAGAGTGCTGCCCTCGGTTGGGCTACTTCTTTCTGAAAAGAAAAGCTGGCTGCTTCACTGCCATCCTTTGGGAAGTACACTGACTTCCTAGATTTATTTGAACAGACCTTCCAGATGAAGGAGACAAAGATTGCAGCCCTGGGAAAGCTGCAGAATCTTATGATAATGAAAGACAAGCACACCATTTGGTTGCTAGAGGACTATATTGTGGAGTTTTCAATTTGCCACAATGATTCAGGAATAACTGACCAGATGATACTGATCAATTTCCTTGCAAAAGGACTTCATCCAGTCCTCCAAACCTGAATTTACATGATGGAAACCATCCCTATGGACATTACGACATGGATTGTGAAAGCAATTCATTTCAGAAATCAACAGGACATTGTTTCATCCTTCAACAACCAACTTTCAATGTTCGACCCTTCTACCCCTGCTTACCAAACCAAAACCCACTATTCCATCCCACCTCATGATCCCGACACCATGGATATTGATGCCATCCAACTCTCGACTTCCTAATGTGACGAATACTGCTGCAAAGGTAATTGCTTCAATTGCAGAGAACATGGACATTTGGTGTATAACTGCCCCAAGAAGAACAGGACTGGCCGTTGGCCTCCTCTGCCAAGGATGACTGAGGAGAGAAAGGTGTTATGACCCTTCAGGCACAAGCCCTTTAGATACCATACTGGCTGGATAATCTTACAGCGACCACTATAGCTGGCGAAGTAATGAGGAAGTGTTGGATGAAAATAAGACAGAGATAGATGATAGCTTCATCCTTAATACTCTGTAGCTCAAGCCTTGCAACTGAATGCCAACAAGAATACAAGTGGATTAGGCTAAGGTAGATGGTACATGCGAGCCCCTATTTATACTCTAAGGAGTATGTGCACAGACCAAGCTGTACACTTTCCTATGATCTAAATAAGGTGCTAAGTACCAAGTGAGCCCAGGATAATTCAGAAGTGCGATGGGGATGTGTACAGATTTAGATAAGAAGGAAATAGAGAAGAAATGTACAGGAAAGGTAAATAAGGGTGTTTCTTATGTAACTAGAGGGTTTGAGTAGCAGATCATTAAGATCAATGATCCAGTAAGTGTTCCAGGGATAGTGACTACAACTATAATGTACCATTTTATGTAAGTATAGTACTGGTGTTGTGACACTCTTGTTAGAAGAAAACTCCTCAACCACCGCTCATACCATGCTTACTCATGCCCTTGCAGGACAAAGGGGTGCAATTATCTGAGCAATGGAATAGCTAGACAGACTGCATGTGGCTGAAGAAGCTGCTCACCAACTCCTTCAGATAAACACCTCCATAATCAAAGAAGTCTCTGCCCTAATCCAGAAACCCCTTCCATGCCCCCCTCCTTGCTCTCCAACTCCTCTTGATTTGCTGCCTGTGGAAGCTCCATCTCTCTTTACTCCTTCTGCCTCCTCTTCCCCTATAAATACTGATGAAGAATGGGTTTTGGCCAATGCAGAGAACCCTTATCAAGGAACCTGTCCCCTTTCACCATTGCACCCCCAGTACTCTCAATCATGTTATAACTGCCAAAGATTAGGACATGTCCATGTCCAGTGTCTCTTATACCATTGCCCCTTTTGTCACCAACTTGCCCCTAGACACCCCATATATCATTGTTCCTACCACTGGCATCATCGGACTCCATCTAATTCCCCTCCATCTTTGCATTCCCCCTATCATCATTCTTGTACTGGTTCCTCCTCTTCCTATCGTCCTGCTCTCTCTACAGTCCTAACTGGTTGGAATGCTATCCTTGGTTCAGATCAACCTTGGCCTCATACTTTTGGTCCCAATACCAACTCCCCTCCATCCAATCCTTCATCTCCCTGGTCCAACATCACTGATACCACATTCACCTCTTCCCTGTCTACAGAGTCTTTGGTCACTGCCTCTACCAAATCTGCTACCTTGTCAGGATTTAGTATGACAATTCATCTTCCTACCACCACTCGCATCCCCAAAGATGACAATGACTTCTTCCAATATGACAAGCTGGACTTTGATGAAACCATCTGGGATAATATCACAGGCAAGTACTCTTTTACTTCCTTTTAAAATTTGTAAACTCAGGTGACTTTACCCATATGAAGGGTATAATGTTATGATTTCCCTTTCACTCCTCTTTTTTTTTAATGCTCCTCTACCTTTTCCCATGTATTTCCCATGATGTATCAGCAACATCATCTGTATTAGTCATGATCCATTCCAACATGGATCATTCCTTTGTTCTTTTCTCATCATGCTTACTCATCTGGATTATGCATCAGTCCACTTCAACTTGGACTTACTTTTCCTTTTTTGTATTTTACATATCATATGATTCTCCTCTGCCCAATGGGCTTTCTTCTTCTACTCATACAATATCCTCTTTTCCTTATTCATACTTGGTCTGTGCCCTTTTTACTCTGGTATTTAAACTCTCAATAGTCAAGCTTGTACCCTAAGCTAGATCTACTTGAGGCTTGAATCTATTCAGTTCTCAAAACACCTAGGAGCTCACATCATTGAACCTTTGCCTCTGCTTCACTCTGACTCTGATACAAATCCTTCTCTGAAGGTAGTCTCTTTGGCCATTGTACCATTGAGCTGATATATGCTCTTTCTTTCAAGTCTACATTTGTTCCTACCTGGACCAAGCATAACAACCACCACACCAGTGTGATCCTCTCTTGGGGAGAAACATGGAAAACAGTGTAACCAGTGGCCTTCAACTCCTGACAACTTTGAGATACTGAGCTCAACTACCCAGTCTATGAAAAAAAGCTGCTTGCTATCATCAAGGCCCTCAAGAAATAGCATATTGAACTACTTGGTGCCCCAGTCCAAGTCTATACTGACCACTGGACCCTTAAGAACTTCCATACCCAGCACAACCTCTCACACTGCTAGGTGTTATGCTTGGTCCAGGTAGGAACAAACATAGACTCGAAGAAAAAGCAAAGATCAGCTCAATGGTACAATGGCTGGAGAGACTACCTTCATAGAAGGATTTGTATCAGTGAAGCAGAGGCAAAGGTTTGACAATGCAAGTTCCAATGCGTTCACAAGAGAAGAGAGTAGAATCAAGTCTCGAATAGATCTAGCTTAAAGTACAAGCAGGACTATCAAGGGTTTAAATAATAGTACAAATGGTGCACAGACCAAGTCAAGAGAGGAAATAAAGACATTGTATGAGTGGAGGAATAAAGCCTATTGGGCAAAGGGGAATCATATGATGTTAGAAATACATGAAAGGAGAAGGAAGTCCATGTTGGAACAGATGAACACCTAATCAAGATGAGTAAGCATAGGAGAAGGAAAAGGGAAGATCTGTGTTGGAATGGATCATGACAAATGCATAATGATAAGTAAATGCATCACAGTAAACTAAGGAAGAGGTAAAAGAAAAAGAAGATAAAGAGAAAAGTCGTAACATTACCCCCTTCATATGGGTAAAGTCACTTGAATTTACAAAAAGTTAAAGTTAAAAAGAGGTAAATGCATGCTTGCCAGTAATATTGTCCCAAGCTACTTCATCAAACTCCAGCTCTTCATTCCAAAAGTATTCATCATTGCTCTCCTCATTACGTTCTTCGATATGGGTTCTAGGGAGATGGATAGTCATACTAAACCTGGACAAAGCAGACCTAGTAGTCGCTGTGACAGATGATTCAGTGGATAGAGATGTGGTAAATGAGGTGTCAGCCATGTCAGAGTGAGGGGATCCTGGTTCAGAAGAGGGAGAATCAGTGTCAGGTCTGAAGGTATGAGGTCATGGTTGGTCTATGTTTGGGATGGTGTTCCAACCAGTTGGGGCAGCAGGGGGTGGGGAAGATGAGGTATTAGAGCAATAGTGAGAGGAGCGAGATGATGGAGGAGAGTGAGAAGGAGAACAGTGATGCCAATGGTAAGGGCAGTGGTACTGTGGGTGTCCTGGGGCAAGATAGTGGCAGAAGGTGCAATGATAAAGGAGATAGTTGGCACAGATATGTCCCAATCATTGGCAATTGTAACATGCTTGTGAATATTGGGGATGAGAGGGGGACAGGGGACAAGTACCATGGTAAGGGTTTTCAGCATTGGCAAGGGCTCTCCCTTCAGCAGATCCAATGGGAGATGAAGAAGTGGAAGGAGTAGCCAGAGGAGGAAGGCCAGAAGAAGAGTTTGGCAGAGTAGGAGAGCATGGGGGTGGAACTGGGAGAGGGTCTTCATCGTTTGGTGGGTTTATAAGAGCAACTTGGCAAGTGGCTTCCTCAGCTACTGCCAGTCCACCTAGCTGTTCCATGGCTCAGGCGATGGCATTTCTCTAGCCTCCAAGTACTCAAGCCAGCATGATGTGGGCAGCAATAGGGGAGTTCTCCTCCAAGGGGATGGCAGCCAGGGCAAGGTCATTATTCTGAAGCAAAAGAATTAAGTAATGAAGAGGAGAGGAAGGGGATACAAGTGAATCAAGAATAAGGGCAGCATGCAAATCAAGAAAGATGGCGACCATAGAATCTAATAGAAGTACAGTATTAATGAGAGGGCAAAGTTCAGAGACAAAAGGGAGCTCAATGTATTCGTAAGTAGGGGGTTGAGCTGGGGGAATGGCCATTGCAGAGGTGGAAGGCTGAACAGAGGTAGTGCTGGTGAATAGAATGGATGGAAGATGAGGGAGGGAAGACTTTAGGTCTGGTCCTTTTATAATCTTTGAGGATGTCCTTGGCATTTTTTAGGTTCTGCTCAGGTTCCCATGAGTTATCAACAATGGAGTATCCTTTCCATTTGATAAGGAATTCATGGCTTCTCAGGGTTCCTTGGTGTTGTAAAACTTGCTCTACTTCATATTGTTCTTCGTCATCTATAAGATTCAGAGGTGGAGCTGGGAAGTTCAGGCCATGTGCATCATTTTCACAGTAAGAGGATAAGAGAGAAGCATGGAATGTGTTGTGGATCTTCCATGTTTGAGGGAGGCAGAGTCTATACTTAATAGGGGACAGGACATCAGTGATCATGAAGGGTCCTTCTTGTTTCAGCATAAACTTAGGGTTTGGAAGAGAACGTTTCAGATTGCATGCTTCCAACCACACCTTATCTCCTTTGATGAATGGCATAAAGGGTTTCTTCGACCTGGCTTTCATCACTTGTCTTGCTAACTCATGTGCCAGTATGACTTCCTCTCTTGCTGTGGAGAGGGTTCTTAGATGTTCTTCAACCACAGGAAGGTTTGTTTCGGAAATGATCGTAGGAAGGGGTTGGGGTTCATAACCATACATGAGGTAGAATGGTGACTGGTTTGTGACAGAGTGAGGGTGGTGATTGTGTGTGAATTCTGCATGTGAGATCATATCAGCCCAAGAGGTTGGGTTTGATCCACAGAAGATCCATAAGTAAGTCTCAACTTCCTGGTTGATGCACTCTGTTTCTCCATCAGTCTGAGGGTGATATACAGTAGATAGGGAAAGATCATAGCATAAGAGTTTTGCAAGTTCTTTGGTGAAGGTGGAGGTGAACTGTAGGCCTTGGTCAGAAATGATCTTGTCATAAAGGCCAAATCAGGTGTAGACCTTTTTGAAAAAAAGAAGAGCAATGCCTTCTGAGGTGATGGTTTTTGTTGTAGGGCAAAGAATTACCTCCTTCATAAGGCCATGGTCAACCATGACCAAAAGTGTATCAAAACCACCTGAGAGAGGAAGGTCCATAATCAAATCACATGAGATCTGTTGGAAAGGGCGAGAAGTGGATGAGGGAATAGGGAGGAGAGGAGGAGATGTAGGGTGTGTGTTCACCTTGTTCTGCTAGCACATAACACAGCCTTAGATGTAATGTTTCACAAAGGTCACAAGTCCAGGCCACCAAAACTCCGCAGAGACAAGCTGGCGAGTCATCAGATAACCAGGGTATCTGGCAGTTGGGTGGTCATGATGCTTCTGAATGCATGTATGATGGAGGTTGGAGTTGTCAGGGACATACACTCAGTTCTGGAATGTCAAGACTCTGGCGTCAAAATGCCAGTCAGAGAGCCTGGAGTGGAATCGAACTGGGAGTTGTTCAATGCCTTGGATGGCAGTTTGTATGATGGGGTTGGTAGAGGAGGATTGGGCAAGGGCGTCAGACAAGGAGGTGTCAATAACGTTAATGAAGAGGTCATTGGGAAGGAGAGTGACATTGACGTTATCATCATCTGAGGATGAGATGAGGTCAGGGCAACAAGAGAGCACATCAGGACCAGTGAGATCCTTCCCAGGGACATGGAAAAATTTCAGATCGAAGTCTGCTAAATCAAGTAACCATCGTGCATGGTGACAGTTAAGGTTTTGGGGTTGATGGAAATATGTCAGGTTCTTATAGTTGGTGAATACCTGCACTGTATGAGGGGATCCATGGAGGTAATGGCACCACACCTTCAGGGTGCAGATCACAGCTAGGAGCTCCTTATCGTAGATGTTGTAATTATGCTCAGTGGTGGCGAAAGTCTGGGAGAGATATCCACAGGGGTGCCAGTCTCTGTTGGAATCAGCTTGAAGGAGTACGCCTCCAGAGGCAAATTTCGAAGTGTCAGTAGTGATGGCAAAAGGTCAGGTAATATCCAGCATGGTGAGTACCAGTTGCAAAAGGAAATTCTTCTTTAATGTTTGGAACACTTCCTCACAACTCTGAGACCAGTCCCAGGCAGCATTCTTCTTTATCAGGTCAAGGAGGGGTTGGGTGATATCCAAGTATTTGGGGATAAATCGCCTATAAAAGTTAGCAAAG
>JBBPKB010000605.1:0-11999 GCA_038089035.1 Boletellus dicymbophilus
AGATGGTCGACCGCACCGAATTTATGAATTTGATACACGCAAAGTACATGTAGTCATTTGCAAGTTCGTCGACGATCTCGGGGATGTGGATCGCCTTGGGCGAAGGGTGCCCGGGCATGCGTCTGGCAGTGGTGGGTGCTCTCGTAGTTCGTAATTGCGCAGAGCCGAACAAGAACGGGAGAAAGTGGTAGTCGTCGAGGCCCCACACACCATGGGACCCGGCGGGTTCAAGCCAGTACGTCGACTGGAGGACGCGCATTACTTGGATGTATCTCGAAACGGAGGGAGAGCCTCAGGACAAACGAGTACGTGAAAAAAGACCGCACCTCCAGAACACGCGGATGACGATCGCCTTGTGATCGTACTCGTCGATAACTCCGAGTCGTCTCAGACAGTACCTAGACAAAAGGGACGAGAACTGAGTGAATAAATGCGTGGATGTTCATGATTATAGCGGAATGAAACCCACAGCCAACATAGGAAATTGAGCTCCATACCGCTTCCATAGTCGATGCGTTCGCGATTTCCCCACGCGTCGACGAAGTATGCCTGGAGTTCTGAAGTCGCAGCTTCGGACACGCCGAGCTGAGCATGGAGGGCAGGTGCTTGCTAGATTTTTTTTTTCTTTGATCACGACGACTGTCGACCTCGGGAGAAAGAGACGACTAGCGCACTTTTTCGACCTCGTCGTAGAACATCCTGAATGCAGGGTTGCCGAAACGCGACGCCTTGTTGTCGACCGGAGGTGTGCTCGCTACGACCTGCTCTACCTGATCCAAGACTCGAAGGATCGGGTCAATTCTCTACTCTTCCACGATACAGGACTCGGCGTCAGCAGGCCAGGGGGGACGAACGTCGAGGCAAAAAAAAAAAAAAACGCACGAACCGTGGCATCGGCCGGCTCGCCGAGTTTGACGTTGACGACCGCATCGTTGAGCTGTTCGACGAAGGCGACGATGTCGGCGTGTGTCCGCGAGGCCTGGAATTCTTCCAGCTGGGCATGGGACAGGATGCGTTTGGTCGGTGTCTCGAAGGTCGTCGTCATCACCGATTACACAGCCACCCGAGCAGGGAATTGAACTTGGCTATCAGACTAGGGTAGCGTCAGTTCATTTATTACGCCTATCGGAAGACCATGGATCCTACATTTTGGCTACGTATAGATTGGCTGAACGTGGCGAACCGTTTTTAATGCCCCAACACTGTCGCCCTAGCATGGCATCAAAAGTAAAAGGGCATCTGCGCAATTCTTTATTCTTTTCACCTGCCGCTGCGCACAACACGTGCCAACCCGGGAATGTTATTGACCACCGTGAAGACGCCCTAGTAGGTTACACAGGTACAGAGACGGTGAGAATTGACCGACGTGAAGACGCCCGCTGCACTGGTACGGAGAACGAAGCTTGGAGCGCTACGAGAGAGCGACGAAAAAAGTGTGCTGACGGGTCTGAAGAAGGGAATAAACGCGCGCAAGTCCTGCGCGGAGTACGAGCGAGGCCTGGCAAGGCGTGACTCGCCCAATTGGTTTCGTATATATGAATCTAAACTTTTATAAGGGACTGTGACGTGTCGAGGTGGAGCTTATAATGTGTGATTTTACTTCCGTCAATGATAGGCTGTACCGTCTTAGTGCTCAGCGTCTTCTCCACTAGAAAAGCGGCCCGCAATTCCGGAAGTACTCGGGGACTCCTTGCTTCCACCACCTGCTCCGTGCACCATGCCTTTGGAGAGTCGTGTTGACGTCTTGATCATCGGGGCTGGCCCTGCCGGAGTAATGTGCGCTAACGCACTCGCAATGGCAGGCGCCCACATAAGAATCATCGATAAACGGTGTGTAACTTGTTTCATGTAGGGGCTGTCATTGAAACAGCCGATCACCGGTGACTGAGCCCAGCCCTGTCAAAGTCGCGGTTGGTCATGCCGATGGCATACAACCAAGGACGATCGAAGTATTACAGGTAATTGCCTGCTCTTATTCTGTCGTTTATCGTGTTCTCGAACAACAGTCATAGAGCTATGGACTTGCTGAACCCTTGATCCGGGAAGGGAACCAGCTGCACATGTGTGTACGTCAGGATTGCCCGTTCTCTCAATTCACCACGTTTAACAAGTCGCAATGACCCCAGGCTTTCTACAACCCCACCAGTGGCCCTAATCCAGGAATCGAGGTGAGCTGCCTTCAGTATCGGTGTGTCTTCCGAGCTTCTAAAGGTCAATTCCCCAAGCGCACTGGACGCGTTCCTGTGGTCGCTGGGCCGGCTGCACGGTATCCATTCATAGTACAGTCTCAGTCATCAAATATATGATCCTTGTGTTAATCATGAGCGGGTGCACAGATAACACTCCATCAAGGAGCAATAGAAGATATTTTTCTTGATTCTATGAAGAACCATGGATTGGAAGTCGAACGCCCGAAACGACCGTCTGCAATCGAGATTTCGGAGGACCCCGGTGAACTGGCAGACCCTTCTTCATACCCAATAAAGGTGAGCTATCTACTACTAAGTTTCCACTCGGAATTTCCAACTAGCGGTTGCTACAGGTTACCATAGAGCATTTGGATACAGCCAACAGTGAGAGCGAGGCAGAAATAGTACTTGCCAAATTCGTCGTTGGGGCCGATGGTAAGTCACACATTGCGTATATATGGGTCTGACATTAACATTGAGCCTGCAGGAGCACATTCGTGGGTCCGAAAGACTCTAGGGATCGACATGGAAGGCGAACAGACAGGTAATCCAGCTGTGTCTGTGCTGTGCTTTTGCTACATGTTTGATCAACTCGACCAGACCATATTTGGGGTGTCATCGATATGGTACTACCAGAAACGGACTTTCCAGATATCCACAACGGCACCCCTATCCATTCAGTAAACGGGTCCATATTGGTTATACCACGTGAACGCGATATTGTCCGTTTGTACATCCAGCTATCAGACAGTGATGTCGTCGATCCATCAACCGGAAGAGTTGACAAGAGCAAAATGAATCCACACAAGCTCCTTTCGGTGAGGATTCTCGAGGGAAACTCAAGCTTGTTTTGTGATTGGTGGATGTCGTTAGATCGCAAGGAAGATATTTCACCCCTACAAGTTGGATGACCCAGAAGAAATTCAATGGTGGACACTTTACATTAGTATGTTCCTTCCAGTTTCATGGCCGCTTTAGCATACAAGCTACTGGGCTAGTTGCGCAGCGTGTGGCATCCAAGTACTCTGTCAAGGACCGTGTTTTCATTGCAGGTGATGCATGCCATACCCACTCCCCAAAAGCTGGTCAGAGGTCACTTTTTCGCATGAAATTGTGAAATTATTCATGCATGGTTTTAGGTCAGGGCATGAATGCTAGCATGAATGATACCCACAATCTCGGTATGGTTTCGTGTACGTTGGTGAATGTAAACTGAAACGTGCATTTCAGCATGGAAGCTTGCACATGTTCTCAGGGGATGGTCTAGTTTGTCGCTATTGAAGACTGTAGGTTTGAAATTGCTCGTCTTTTGGCTTCTGTGCTTGTCATTTCAATTCTTCTTAGTACGAACATGAACGCAGAAAGTACGCGCAAGACCTGATAAACTTCGATAAAAAGTATGCTGCTTTATTTTCTGAAAAGCCCAGAGCAGCTGGGAATGAGAGTGGAGTACCCCACGAAGAGTTCTTGCGGTTCGTATCTTTGCACATGACACCCACGGATCACAAATGGCCCCATTTCTCGTCAACAGGGCGTTTCAAACATACGGGGGATTCTCGAGCGGAATCGGTGTTCTCTATTCTCCCTCCGCGATCGTGGATCCAAAGCATCAGAAACACGCGGAGAATCTCGTCATCGGGCAGAGGATGCCGCCGCAAATCTTTGTTCGCGCTGCTGACTCGCGTCCGATCGAAATACAGGATTTGCTTCCTGCCGACACTCGCTTCAAAGTGCTGTTCTTTGTAGGGGAACTGACCGAGACGAGGACTTTTGAGTTGAAGGAGCTCGCAGCGGAACTGAACGAGCCGTCGAGCGTATTCCGGAAATACAGCCCTGATGGGAATATCTCGACTGTATTCGACGTGATTACGATCACTGCAGGCAAGAAGGAGGACATCAATTACTTGCAGGTGCCAGCGTTTTTCCGTCCACACTGGTCAAAGTGAGTATTTTCCTTCACATCTTTTTTTTTGTCGGCGGCCAGTCGATCTAACATATCTGTGACGTAGACTTTTGCTGGATGATACAGACGCGACGGGACGCACGGGCGGAGAGGCATATGAGAAATTTGGAATCGATCCGAAGCGGATTACGCTTGTGGTAGTCCGGCCGGACGGATATGTGGGGACGATCGCTCCCTCGGGTGCCATCCCGGACCTGGACGAGTATTTTGGTTCGTTCTTGATTCCTCGCCGCGGTCTCGGTTCGCAGTAGTGGGAAGGGGGCTGGGGTTGTATGTCGTCGTCACAAGTGTGCACAACAGGCAAACGAACACGATGTTATCTCGTATGGTTGTGCGGATGAATTGCACAGCTTCCTCGCCAAGCCATGGCCATAAGGCCCGCTTATCAACATAACTGGGCCGGTTCCGCAAAGAATCAGGGAACTGTGCACTGGATTGGCACACCAACAAAACCAGCCGCACAACTGTTATAACATAATCTGTCAATCATTGAAAATAGAACTCGAAAAAAGGAAGGAAATATCCTCCTTGTGAAACTCGATCTCCCCCAAGGTTCAGTTCCTCCCCACATCAAACTTTACCTTGCACTCTCCCCCTGGTACTCTTTGTGAGTATAGCGGGTCTACATGTGCCGATAAACATGTTGGATCACTAGCGCAAGACTAAACTACGGTAGCGAGGTAATAAAAAGGTAGCTAAGAAAAGTACTCACCTCAGTCGCGTGCGATACAGCGGACTGAGGTGTCGACTACATACGATGTACCTTATTTACGATGGTAAAGAGGTACAGTACGAATACGGAAGTGAATCAGATGTGACAAGACTCGGCAAACATATGAAATAGTTAAAGGTATGCGATAAAAGATGTCAAAGAGTAAAATCAAAAGTGAAACATATGGCAGCTACGTTCGCACACGTGAAATCCGAAGGTGGGTCGGCGCCGGTCGGTAGACTCGGTGGCTGCGCGCGCGCTTGCTATTCCAATAAGACACGCCGCTGAGAGTCGAAAGGCTCGGGCGGTGGCGGTGCGAGCGTGATGTCATGAGAAAGGTATATCCCGTCCGACGATCGAGCGAGTGCGACGAAGAGTGTGTGCAGAAAACCCGGAAGCACGGAAGCGCGCGGGATCATGATCAGCGTCAACAAAACCTGGCCCAGGGCGAGCCGCCTACGTGAAAATGAGAAGAAATTGCCCAGGGTCTCTGAGCTGTCAAACTTGTCTCGATATTGGTGACGTACGCTCGCGTTGCTCTCAGTGGACCGGACGAGATCTTGGACCGTGGGCAACGCAAAAAGTCTCGCGGCTAAGCAAACGAGCCGGACGAAATGGACTAGGATAGGTGCAATACTAGATTGGTTCTGTTATCTCTTTTTCTCTAACCAAAAGCAGACAATTTCTTCAAGTTATATAGATTTCTTGGCCGCACTGCGGTTATCGGTCGTGACATCCCTCTCCCGTCGTGCGTATTTTTAATTTCTTTCGTTGTTGTCCGAAACATTCATTTCTTCATTACACATACAAATATTCATTCCGCATTCCCCTTCAAGGCGAGGAACAGAAATGTGCAATGGGCGTGCACTACCTGCACGGGCAGACTCTCCTGTGTGTCATTTTTGAGTTTAAATGACGCGCGGGCCCGTTTCGGGTTTTTTGTTTAGTTATGTGGGTATGCGCGCACCATTGACACGCTGATATCGATTTTGTCCTGATGTGCCGATGTGAACCCTTGGCGGCAGGTGCTCGGGACCTTTAAGGGGGGTTTGCCGGCGTGAACTAACTGCTCTCCCCCGGAGGCGACCCCCCGACAGTCGCCGCGGAAAACTCCGCCACTCTTGTCTCGTTGTCATGCGCGTTCGCCCCATCCACAGTCCATCCTTCGACCATCTCCGAGCTGTTCCAGGGCCACCTGCCAGTGTAGCAATATTACACATTTTTTTGCACTTAAAGCTGCTTTTCTTCATCCGGCTAGCCTACTTGGCTTGATCAGGTAGGTTCAATTTCTAGTTTTTCGTACTTTCGAAATATGCCAGAAAGTAAAGCACAGTAAGTACAAACTAAGTCTGCCATTATTGGTGGTGGGTCCTTTGATTACCCATGTCCTTCCGACTCCCTTGTAAACCCACTCACGACCTCGTACAACACCCAACATTTCAGCGTCAGCGACGGTATGTTCAGCGGTTTGTCCACCGCGCTCGTCCGATACAACGCCCCCATCAACGTCAGCTCTGCAATCTGTTTGCCAGTCAGTATAACAACTAACATCCAATCACCGAGGCGGAGAGAACCGACGGTGGCATAGCCTAGGTGAACGCGCCCATTTAATCTCCATGTCCATATGCTCCCCCTCGAGTTCTCCTCATCGTCGTGATCATGCTCCCACGATAACACACCCAGCACATCCAGTATGGTGATCAGTCCGTCAAGGGGGAACGTCAAGGGCCCGAGTAGTCGTGGAGAAGCCTTGGGTTAGGTAAAAAAGTTAATCGAGACGGCGACGAGCGACGGCACACCCCCGGGCTAGTGCCTGAGGTACACGTGCCATAGTCATATGCCATGCTTTATCATGGTTGTGTACACTGTGTGCGCAATCTACCCTAAGTCTGTGTCATAACGCAAGAATTGTGGGAGGCGGTCCTAATGGTCCGTGTGAGTCCTGAGCGCTTGAATCGTGATGATGTGGCCCACAGCATGACGTTATTACACATTTCGTGGTCATCATGCGTAGCTTCAAGTTGCATTTCTCCACAATTGTTGCAGCTCCCCGGATGAAGATAATGAGCCTGAATACCTCATGCCTTCAGCTACCTTCACGAACCTCTCGGGCGGAGTTCTCTAGCTCAGACACCAATTTTAACTTATCCTAGGATAACCAGCATGTGGCGCGCGAGTTCTTGAGTTCCGATCATGATGCGCCCATGTGCTTCTTCTTCTTTCTTCTGGTTTCCACGCATTGTCGATAGATAACACATCGGGGTTTTCGAAAATTTGATGTTATCAAAATATGCATCAAAATGTAAAATATAAACATTATATTTTGTGATTCACTTTTGGTTTTGAAAGCTGACATAATAAGATAGAAAATATAATATTTTGTAGTTAATTATAGGAGGTGTTAAAATATAACATTTATAGTTGCTATAAAATGTTTATCTAATGCATTTTCTTTTGTAAGTGCATTATCTATTGGAAGTTGCCAATAATTGTTACTGGTCGTGCAGAGGTCTCGACAGAGAAAGGTCTGAGTCCTATGGAACCCTCAGTAGATGTCAAGCTACTGTATTAAAGTATGTACCTATGGAGCCTATAGTAGGTTAGTTACATTAGAAAATGTAAGCAAATGTGCTACTTACCCTCAGTAGACTACTGAGGGAATAAACTAGAGGAAACTCGAAGGTTTGTACGCTCTAAGCTTATCCAATAATTACCATAAAAGGTAACCTAATGTGTGCTGGTGAAAAATAACAACATTATCAGAGTACTTAAAATGTTGAAATGGTGGGAGGTTCAATATTTTGGGAGGCTCATAATATACTTGTAAAAGCTATTGTTTTATATAAGCATTTTATTGCCACTATGAATGTTACATTTTTGTCACTCTAATAAGAACCCTAAAAATATTATGATATCAGTCTTATTATGTTAACCTCCTAAATTAAATATTATCTTGGACTTTAAAAGCCAATTGTATAATATAATATTCTGTATTTACATTTTGATGTGTATTTAGGCAACTGTAAAATATTGAAAACTCCAATGTGTAACTAGTCTAGATGACTGAAGGAGGATGCAAGTGATGTCACAATATATTATCCAGGTGATCCAACCTTACCCATGCACATGCCTGCTCACTTATCCACCTTGAGTGTAGTGAATGGCTGCCTGTACATGACATGTCCTCAGACCTACTGTCTGCTTTGGGGCTGCTTTTGTTTGATGACTACATATTTGGTATGAACACTTGTGTTGGATACATTCACTAATAAGGTTATTGGCCATGGATTCAGTCATGTTTTCCACTACAGTGGTATATGATTACAGTATGTGATGCTCTCATGCACTTGGCTTCCTATGTTCTAGACTAAGCATTCTACTTCATAGTTCTCACCTTTTCTAGAGAGGTACTTTAATCTGCTTCCACATTGCTATAGTATTCTTGCTAATTCTCATCAAAAGTTGAAGTATATTTGGATACAAACTTGGCTTAATGTTATCTTAGTACAAACACTATATCAACATTGATACTTCACAGTTCTGGAAATATGAAAGAGTGTAGAAAGGAATGGGCTGACTCTCTCACAACTGAGAAGTGCAGTGACAAAGGGAATGGAATGGAAGTCAAGTAAAGAGATGTACTTGACAAGCAGAGTTTAAACTTAAGAAAGGATACTTGTGTTCAAGTGTGATACACAAGTCCACAAGGGCAAATGACTTAAGAGAAGATGCAAGTGAGAGACAAGCAGCTTAATTTAACTCTGACATAAGGTTGAATTTATATACTACATTTAAAGCGGAGTCTAAATGTATAATTAGTCTAAGCTGACTGATA
The DNA here is from genome assembly GCA_038089035.1 of Boletellus dicymbophilus. NCBI lineage: Eukaryota > Fungi > Basidiomycota > Agaricomycetes > Boletales > Boletaceae > Boletellus > Boletellus dicymbophilus. The sequence continues at coordinate 8,700 of JBBPKB010000605.1, forward strand.
AGAGATAAGAAATAAGAGATAATGACTCCTATCAAGTCATAAAGATGAGATATGAGTCATAAAGATAAGGAATGAATCATATCTTAGTAATAACATGAATCACATGTTTATTTGATCAATAAGCAATCAGTAATCCATGGAATCTGAAAGAATAATCAAGAATGTTCCATGGAATTCAACAAAATAGACCTGGACATATGCAATATATGTTCTTGTGAATGCAAGATGTCAATGGATCTCTTAGTTTGAGTTCATGATTCTGATAGGTTCATTATGCTGGGTTCTGTTGGGCCATGTAAGATATTCATTACATCTGATAATGCACTTATACTAATCCATGTTCCAAGTCTTGCTTCCTTTGGTATGTTCAACATCACAATTCACATTGATTTGACTGATTGCCAATATCCAATTTACTTGCAGTCTACACTTCCTTTGTACCTAACCAAGTCAAAGTCAGTATTTTCCTGAATTTTGTGCTCAGCTTTGTTAAGAGTTTCACTTTGCTAGGTGTAAGTATGTACTCTAACTCCTTGATGATACAATAAGTAGTGTTAACAACTGATCAGATGTAAGTATACTATGTTACAATCTATAATATCATTACTGAGTATGATTTACTGAAGACACCATTCTTTATCTGTTGTTGATATATATATTTATAGTATTTCTTACTGCTGCTGATTGTGAGTTGGATATCATGCCCCAAAGTCAGCTTCTTACAAATGATCATCACAGTGATGATCATCCTGCATGTTTATTCTATGTGGAACCAGTCAAAAATGATTCTTTGCATCCTCTTGTCCATTTACATGGTGTAAACTGTCATTTTGATTGTCATTACTGTGATTTACAACAATCCAGATACCTATCTCTCAGGTATAATGTGTGTTCATATTGTCCATGAATCCAACAACTAATATCACTTTTTCTAGTTTTATCTAGTGAAATCCAGGGATTCAAATTTTGCAGCTTTTCTTGAACCATGTTGTTGAAAGTCTATATGTTAATGTTACGCTTGGTCCGGGTAGGAACAAACGTAGACTTGATAAAGCAAACAAGTCAGCTCAACGGTACAACAGCTGAAGAGGCTACCTTTGCAGAAGGATTTGTATCGGGTGAAGCAGAGGCGAATGTTCGATGATGCGAGCTCCAATGCATTCAAGAGGAAGAGAGTGGATTAGACTCAAGTCTCGAGTAGATCTAGCTTGAAGTACAGGCTTGACTATCGACAGTTTAAGTACTAATCAAAAAGGTGCACAGACCAAGAGAGAATAAGGAAATGAGGATATCATATGAGCAGAAGAGAATAGCCTATTGGCTGAAGGGGAATCATATGATATACGAAATACAGGAAAGGAAATTAAAGTTCGTGTTGGAATGGACGATCGCCTAATCGTAATGAGTAAGCGTAAGAAGGGAAGAAAAGGAAAGATCCATGTTGGAATGGATCATGACTAATCATATATGACATGTTAAAGCGTCTGGGAAATATGCAGTAAACTGAAGAAAAGGTAAAGGAAAACGAGTATAAGGGAAAAGTTGTAACATTACCCCCTTCATATGGGTAAAGTCACCTGATTTTACAAAAAGAAATGTCAATATTAAAAGGAAGTAAATGCCCGTTCACCTGTGATATTGTCCCAAGCGTCTTGATCATAATCTGGTTCCTCATTCCAGTATAGGTCATTGTCATCTTCTTCAATCCATTGTCCCGGAAGATGAATAACCATGTTGAATCCAGAAGAATCAGTGGTCCTAGTGGATGCGGTCACGGAAGACTCAGTAGTTAGGGAAGTAGTGAAAGACATATCTGCTACGTCTGAGCAAGGAGAACCAGGTTCTGAGGGCGGGGAGTCGGTGTCAGGGCCAAATGTGCATGGCCAAGGTTGATCTATGTTTGGAATAGCGTTCCATCTGGTAGGGGCAGCAGGGGATTGAGGAGAGGATCGTCGGGAATGGTGGCGAGAGGATTGCGAGGATGGTGGAGAACTGGACAGGGTTTGATGGCGCCAGTGGTATGGGCAACAATACTGAGGGTGACCGGGGGCGAGGCAGTGGCAGAAGGTACAGCGGTAGAGAAGGCAGTTAGCCTGAATGTGTCCTAGTCTCCAGCAATGGAAACATGCTTGAGCATACATCGGGTGAGAAGGATAGAGAGGGATACTATGGTAGGGGGTTTCTGCATCAGCAAGGACGTGTTCTTCTGCCGACCCGATCGGGGAAGATGACACGGATGGAGTAGATGGAGATGGTAAACCTGAGGGAGAACTTGGTGGAGTAGGAGACTGAGGAGGCAGTACAGGGAGTGGTTCGTCGTCATCCAAGGAGTTAATAAGGGCGAGTTGTTGGGCCGCTTCTTCGGCCACAGTTAGTCCTCCAAGTTGTTCCAGGGCACAGGCGATGGTGTTTCTCTGTCCTCCAAGGGCTCTAGCCAATACTGCTCAGGTGATGGTGGGGGGGTCTTCTTCTACCGGGAGAGTGGCCATGACGAGGTTGTTGTTTCAGAGGGCGAGAACTAAGTAGTGAAGAGGAGATGAAGGAGCAATTAAAGAGTCTAAAATAAGGGCTGTATGAGAGTCCAAAAAGACGGCCACCATTGAGTCTAACAAAGAAGTGTCATTAACAGGAGGGGAAAGTTCAGAAGTGTAAACAGGCTCAATATATTCATAAGTAGGAGGTTGTGTGGGGGGAATGGCCATTGCTGCAGAGATGAATGGTGGAGCGGAGGTGTTGCTGGTGTATAGAGCGAATTGAGGACGAAGGAGGGAAGGTCTTGGGACAGGTCTTTTTATAATTGTCGAGGGTGTCCTTGGCATTTTTCAGGTTCCGCTTGGGTTCCCAGGAGTTGTCTGTCGTGGGGCATCCTTTCCATTTCACCAGGAATTCGTGATATCTCGGGGTTCCTCTATGCCATAATATCTGTTCAACCTTGTATTCTTCTTTGCCTTCTATCAATTCTGGGGGTGGAGCCAGGAAGTTTGGGCCATGAGTGCTGCTTTCATGGTAGGGAGTAAGGAGGGAGGCGTGGAATGTGTTATGAATTTTCCATGTTTGAGGGAGGTGGAGCCTATACGTGATCGGAGATAGGATGTCAGTGATTGTAAACGGTCCTTCTCGTTTTGGCATAAACTTAGGGTTCGGCAGGGAACATTTCAGATTCTGTGCTTCTAACCACACCTTGTCTCCTTAGGCAAACAGCGAAAATGGCTTCTTCGAACATGCCTTCATCACCTATCTAGCTAGTTTGTGTGCCGCCAGGGCTTCTTCTTGTGCTGCAGAAAGGGTTTTAAGACGTTC
>JBBPKB010000606.1:0-11994 GCA_038089035.1 Boletellus dicymbophilus
GGGGGGGGGGGGGAGGGGGGGGGGGGGGGGGGGGGGGGGGGGGGGGGGGGGGGGGGGGGGGGGGGGGGGGGGGGGGGGGGGGGGGGGGGGGGGGGGGGGTGAAAGAATTTCCTCGTACCGCTGGCGGGATGTATGTCGCGAAAGCAAGAGCGAAATACAACACACCCTGCTTTCGCAGGCGCTCCGCTAACCGAGATCCGGAGGAGGGTTGCCGTACCAGCTTCACGACGGACAACACGAGAACGAGGAGATCGTAACACACGGCTGTCAGGAAACGCGCGAAATGGGCAAGTGTGCTTTTGGTTTGGGAACATCGACCCGATACATTGGACGTGGGACTCACTGCTGAGGGAGACCGCCGCGTTTACATCCGAATGCTTGAGATAGAGGAGGCAAATATCGTCGACCGGATAGTATTTAACGACCGCCATGGCTGATGAGAGCGTTTCGGAGGGATTAAGGGGTGACGTTGATACACATATACTATATATTAAAAAAACGAAGAACGGAATTCCATACCTGTTATCAACACCATCCAGTGTCCGAGAGTGGCGAACGACAACAGAAAATGTACCAGGCGGGAATCCTTCCAGATAACCCATCTACCGAGATTGAAGAGATGCGAATGAGTTGACACAAACACTTGTCAGTACGCCTCGTTCCGGGCTCACGTGCGAGTCATGAAATTTATCGAAGAACATCCCAGTGCGATGGCTCCCATTACCTGAACTGCATTTCAGCGAGGACAGTTCCGTGTACAATTGAATTGGAAGAGAACAGAATGAATGACTCACTGTTGTAAAGAAAAGCCCAGCTAACCGGACGGACGAACTGTGAGGTACGACGAAAATTAATGACGGCACAGAGCTGACCTCCACAGTTATAAGGCACTGGGCTCAACCCAATCACACTAAGCGTCGAATTAGATGAACACGAACTTCCCACTTAATCACCATCGAAATACTCACAGCAAAATAAGACTAATCAGAAAGACAATCCTTCCGGCCAGGTATGGGATCTAGAATGGCAGACACCATTACATCAAAGCAGATAACGAAGGCGCGACTGTTTACAAGTGGCCAACGGAAAGGTAGACGCCGAAGGACGATAGCGTATTCGATGCCGAAAGTCAGGATGTATTCCCATCTAAGCCCACGATTCCGTCAAAAACAGGAACGTTTACAAACTTGAAGCCGAAAGGAAACGTACCCGTAAATACCCAACTGCAAAAAGATCAAATGCACATGGAGATAATTGGGGGAATCTTCCGCGGAACGAGGTGGGATTGTCATTGTTCAAAAAAGAAAACCGAAAAGGGAGTTTTCTGACATATGAAGACCAACGGTGGTCGGTATTATAAAGTTCGGTTATCTTTTTCTTCTCCTCCCCGACGTTTGTGATACTTATGATACGTCGCTTCGATCGTATGGAGCATGGCGCATGATGCCTGTCAATCTGACAGTTTGTCAACGATTATTCAGACCCACGTTTCAATGCTCCGAGCCTATAATCTTGTTCAACAATGTAAACTTCGGCGCGGAACTCGTCAATCTCGGTTGCTTTATCCAAGCTAAATAAAATCACATAACTTGATTTTCCGACGCGCATTCGTATGAGGAGCCGTGTGACGTTCAAAAAAAGTTGGTAAAGTTTCACCTGGTGCCAGTGGCCAGTGGCGGCACCCGGGCCGCTCGAGTGTCACCATATGTCGCATGGGATAACGGCAGGTCATTAGCACATTCGGCGCCAAGGTTTCAACTAAGTATTTAGCATGAAACGAAAAGGGGGAGACGGGTCCTCAGGCCTCAGGCCCGATCAAGAGGCTGAAGCAAGTTGTAGAGCTGTGCTGCCTGCTAGTACTTAGTATATTGCGGCAAGTCCAAACCCACCAACAGGAGTCGCCAGCTCACAGGCAGTGTGTTTCCCGCCATCCCTGTTGCTCTCCTGCTCACCTTTGGGACGTTGAATCACCGACGGCTAGTGAAGGTTGTCAGTTCGCATATCCGATTCATATTACTGGTAGCGAGTCGCCGTCCTAAAAATACACAACCTCAGTGAACCACTGCCTCGAGGTTTGTGGTAAGTTGTTGACGTTGTAGGCGCAGGGATCTGTTTTATCACTATGATCTTTCGGCAAAGACGGTAACCGGAACTTTATTGGCATACGGACTCCTGTCGGACTCCCAGCCTGTGCCGCGCGCAAATACTAGAACAAATAGAAAGGGTACGACATTGTTAAGTAAGGAGGTGAATGTACATACTGATAAGTAGTTCCGTAGAAAATTAGTTGAGCTTTTCCGATTACCATAACTTACTTGACCTTCTATTACTATGATGCGACTTTCGCATGTCACCGTGACATGTCTTGACAGTGCCTCTCAGAAGAAAGAGATCGAGACGCAGACGAATAAATAAAACTAGATTCTAGTGTGTGTACTACATAATGTGGGATAAATAAACGGGAAGGGCAAATATTTAAGCGAACTAGGATCAGATCAAAACCAAGTCGATCATTGAAATATTAATCAGCGAGGTCCGAGTTGACCAAGCTTGAATATTTGAATAGTCCAAGAGTCACGGCACTGCATGCCAGCGTCGATGGCGTGTTGCGCATACGTTTGCAATTTGTTGGCGGGTAGATCAGGGGGCCACTGCAACGATGCCCCCTGAGCGAAGCAAACGTGGTACCATGATTGTAACCAGTCTAAATGTTGCCGCGTGTACCAGGATCAGCTACTGGAAGAGAATAGGTACAGTTGTTGAGATGTAGCGATGATGTGGTAGGCAAGATTAGTAGACAGCTCAAAGCAGTCCGACATGTTCTCGCTCACATGCGCTCGGAGTCCTCGCACAGCATCTCAAATTTTGTTTGAAAATGGCCGTAAACCATTTCCGTCGAAATTTCGTTCTCGACATGGGTCGTCATAAAGACATCGAGCTCGAGATCATCGCGAGGCGTATCGCTGTTCATACGCATATAAGACAACGTAAAAAATTCAAACATTTCGCCATTCATACCTCGAGTACCACTTTCGAAGTACAAGGAGAGATCTGACTGCCCTGGACGATACAATCGCACTGAAAATTATCAACATAAAGAAAAGGCACGATCGCGACCGCAGCTAGTGAGTCCTAGACATTTTTGTCGAACGGAAGTGCACTGCGCACCTGACACCCGTGGCTAGTACACCAGCTTGTCAACTACGCGTGTCGTGCACAAATGATCGATGACTTACCAACGGGGCCCGCGATGCCTATCGTAGCTAGTATGGAATTGAGTTTACACGGGACATCGGTGACAAAAGAAAGCGATCTTACAGGCGGATACGGTACCGGTGGTCAGGCAAAACACCTGCGATCTGACTGAGCATGTGGGATATGAGGCCGTAAAAACATGGTTCCATACCGCTGGCGGGATGTACGCTGTAATCGCGACAGCGAAATACAAAAGACCCTGTGCGCGCAGACGCTCCACAAAAGGGGATTTGATGTCTTGAATTGATAGCTTCACAAACGACAGCAAGAGAACGAGAAAGTCGTAGAACATGGCTAGAAACAACGTCGGATATGAATGGTGCTCGCGGCCACTGAGGAAGATTGCATTACAGTGAACATGTGCTCACTGTATACGATTACTGCCACGGCTATTTCAGGATTCGTGAGACAGAAGCATACTCCGTTTGATACATATACTTCAATCTTCGCTACACCTGAAAAGAACATGGAAGAGCTGAAGCAAACGCTGAAAAGAATCCATACATGATACCAACAAAGACCAATGCCCGAGGGTAGCAAGCAGCAATATGAAATGCACCACACGAGAATCCTTCCAGATTATCCACCTGTGTTAGTTTTGAAATGTATGAGTCAACACATCCTACCCATCCCGGACTCACGTGCGGAGCATGAAGTTCATCGAAGAACATGTTATGGAGATGCTTCCTGCTATCTATAGCCATAAGCTAGCTCAATAAAGCCATAGTCGGTTATCATTGTCTTACCGTTGTCAAATAAGAATAGGCTAATCGGAAGGGTAAGTTGCATGGTATAGTGGAAATACGTGACTAAGTACTGACGTATACAAGCATAAGTTATTCCAATCGACTCGATTGCACTGCATGCCATGATAAATAAGCCTTCCTCATTGTTACCAAGATGCTCACATTGGAAGGATGTAAATCAAATAAGTTGTTCTTCCAACAAGATAGGGAATCTCCGGACAGAATCATATTGATGACAGAGAGAAGTTGAAGGTGCAACTGCTTACAAGTGACCAATGGAATGATATACGCCGACGAATAATAGCATATTCTATGTCGAAAGATAGGATATACTCCCATCTAGCACACGATTCCGTCAAAGCCGTTTTTCAAATTCGAAGCAAGAAGACATACCCATAAACACCCAGCAGCAAAAACATCATGTTCACATAAAGAGTATCACTATGAAGAGTCGCCGGGGAGTCCGGAAACCCGTATCGAACCATCGTTCAGAGCAGCAAGTTGTACCGCAAAGATGATTGGAGTAATTGGGATATGTTTGAGCGAGTAGGCGGTCGCAAGAGCCGATCTCTTCGTGAACCTAGTATTATTTATGATCGATTTGGTATGTGTCAGAGACCATTACCACGAGGGGTATACCTCTCTCGTTTCAAAACATTTGTACCTCGGGCCAGATCTGTCTAGCAGCTAAAATTATGGACTGCTACATTACGTGTCGTGGATTTCAGCTACCTTCTGACTGGTAGAGATGTGTCGTGCACTCAGGGTCGGAGAGATGGGGCCGTCGCCAGCTGGGGTTTCCAACTTCTGAGAGAGATGCGACCAGCATCTAGACCATCCGTCATCAAGTTTTATTTCCTGTTCCTTAGATTGTGTTGTTTCCTACGCTCAAGACATTTAAGCCGACCAATAGACATTGCCGAAACACGACTTGCGTGTGAAAAATAGGTGACGCGTGGCGTCTGAACTTTAGTCGACACGTGAAAAAGTTATATAAGACGATGTGGCGACGCCTAAACGTTTCAGAATCAGACCTCAGGCGGAACTCAGAGGGCACATTTCAGGGTTGCTCTCTGACGGCACGAAACGACGGAGTTACACCAGCCACACTCCCGATGCGGCAGAATTCAGTCCAACCAAAAAGTCATGGAATCGCTTAAAGCGCAAAAAACAAGGTAAATCGGACCCAACGCTTCGACAACAGTAGTTACACTCTTTGGTGTGATATTGTGAGTAGATAACGCACTAATACATCTCTCCCTCATTTTTTTCGATTTTTTGTATTTTATTCTGAGGGTACAATGAACTTCTGACGTTTTGCACCTCATTTTTTATGGTGTGACCATGTGACACTTGCAAAACTCTGAGTGCGTGTGACTGCTTGGACGGGAGATGTAACGGAGTTTTCACCTGAGCGTACGGTATGCACCGTTGGTGATCCTATGCTTTACTGATACATTCCAGAAGCTGCGAAAGAGCAAATCATATCCATGAGTGCCCACCTGAAGTTGCTGAAGTGACAGGCGTCAGTGAGCGAGCTTTTCGAAGGACAGTAAAACAGTGGAGGAAGAATGGCAATGTCTGACGAATCAGAGGAGGTTCACTGGGGGCCGTGTTAATTGATGAGCGTAACCGTCATGGCGTCGTTTATGCGATGTGCTAATATTGGATGGAGAATCATGGTGAGTGGGGCAGGTTCAAGTTCTGGAGGAGATCGGTAACCCACATTTATGAAATCACTCAGCTCGGTACTCAGCGCTCCAAGTACCAAGTCAATCCTCAGTTCTCGGGCGTCGACGGAAACATGGCACTGTCGGGATGTACGTATAGTATACACCGTGAAGAGTTTACAGTAACAGCTCATTTCGAAACTTTATTTTGTGTTTTACGCTACTCAAAAAATCTAATCGAACACTGGAAAAAATGGCTTAGAGTTTTGCAGGTAGCTGGAAAAGAGTTGTAAGGTATGCGCTTTGTCTGCGCACCGGATATGACCACTCTGACTCCTCACGTTATCACGCTCCATTGTGTTGGGCTACTTAGTTACTTTCTCTGAGGTCACTGAGCCACTCGTGCTTCCTTTGTTCTCTATCATATGGCTATGTACAATACGAGCATCGATTGGAGATGATTCTGTTGGATTACTAGCGCACAATCGCGTGATACGGCGGACTAATATTATATAATCACCTAGCGCACAACTAGGTACGGGTTAGTACAAGATAAGGTACTACTATGGAGAGCTCACCTCAGTCGCGTGATACGGCGGACTGAGGTGCTCGTCTACATACGATGCACTTATATACGGGCGGGTTCGAGGAATTCGAGAGTGCAATACAAAAGAGGAATTAAAGGGTCGGATGAAAAACACGTACGCTCACGTGAAGTGCGATGACTGTCGGTGCCGGTCGGTCGGGTGGCTGCGCGCCCGCTTGCTAATCCAACAGATTCCTCGCCTCTAATCTTTACCCTTCTGGCTTGACTCCGTCCCCTTCGGACTCACATTCCCGGTTGCGTTCCGCTCCAGTGGCTTCGCACCACCTACAGAGTATCCATGGGCGATGTACTTGTATATAGTAGTGATCATATGTATATACACTGATAGCCTCGATCATGGGCCTATCGCGACTACAGATTCAACTTGCTGTCGATACCAATAACTTCAAGTTTGCGTCGTGATTCCAGAGTTTCATCGTACGTACATACATGCATACGTGAGCAGTGTGATAGGGTGGCGACAGAAACATTAACAGCATGCTTCAACCATTTCCATTCGTGTCGTATTGTCCGAAATTTGGTTGTCGACTTGGGTCGTCAATACAACATTGCGCTCCTCTCGGCGCACGTCGCTACTCACGCACATAAAAGTAAATCACAAGCATCATACTCGAATCGCAAAAATCCGTCCTACATACCTTGTGTGAGAAATTCGAAATACAAGGAGTGATCTGACTGCCCTGCACGATGCAACCATGCTAAAGTTTTCACCAGAAGTAAGTATGATCGCGACAACTCAGTTCTCATCCGGAAGAGGCATACAGTACCTGGCGGTCATGGCTAGGGCGCTTTTGTCAGTTACTAAGTCGCGCACAACTACACCGCTCACTTACCGATCGTGCCAGTGATTCCAATCATAGCTAGTGCATGTTGAGTTACGGTAACAGGAGGGTGAAGAGCCAATCCTACGTGTGGAACTGGAGTTTATGGCAAAGATCTACGGATAACCATGATGAGCATGAGGCAACGCAAACTAGTGGAAACTTCAGACCGTTGGTGGAATATATGTCGCGATTGCAACAGCAAAGTACAAGAGACCTTGCGCTCGCAGACGCTCCGTTAGAGGGGACTTGGAGGGTTGTTTTGATAGCTTTATAATGGACAACACGAGGACCAGAAAGTCGTACGACATGGCTTAAAGCACGTCGAATATGAGCATTAACAGCCATCGAGGAAGAACGCGGAGACTCACTGCCTAAGAAGACTGCTGCAGTTATACCTGAATTCGTAAGATAGATGACGCAAGTTCCATTCGACTTGTAGGATTTAATGTTGATCACGTCTGATCAAAGCACGGGCAACTGAAGCGAATACCGCAAAGGTGAATGCTTGAACTCGTACCCGATGTCAACAAGCCCCAATGACCAAGAGTAGCGAGCGACAATAAAAAATGTACCGGACGAGAGTCCTTCCAGATCACCCATCTACGTTGATTGTGAGATGCACATGAATTAACGTACACCGTCAATCCAGACTCACGTGCGAATCATGAGATTAGTCGAAGAAGAACCAATGGAGAGCGCTCCGGTTACCTAAGGTCAAATGTCGTCTCAACAAAGACAGATCTAAGCACAGTCGAAGAAGGGTGCTTCACTGCCACCATGAAGGTCCCGGCTAACAAAACGAATAAGTTGCACAGCAGAATAAAAATGGATGACTGAGAGCTGACGTGTACAAGCAAAAGATACAGTAGTGAACCCCATCACACTATGAAAGGAAATGAGTGTGTCACCTGGCCACAACCGAAACACTCACAGCAAAAGGAGGCTAACAAGAAAAGACGTCCTTCCAATCAGGTACGGGACCTCCGGGAGAATATCAAGAGAAGAAAAGGAAACGGAGGAGACAAGAGTACTTACCAGGGGCCAATGGAAGGGTAGACGCCGAAGAATAATAGCGTATTCTACACCAAAGGATAGGATATATTCCCATCTAGGCATATAATCCTGTCTTTCTGCCAACTCGACGCAGGACAGAAACGTACCCATAAACACCCAAAAGCAAAAACACGATATTCGCATAAAGAACTTCAAGGGATAAGGAGTCGGGCGACAAGTAGTAGATCATCTTAGATGCAGCTGGTTGCAATATGAAGCAGCAAGGCTAGTGAGTCGAGTACGAGGCCTCGACTCGGGGGTCCAATCGAAGGTTTTGCCAGCTGTCCTTCCCAGCCTTTATGAATTCCAATGCAAGTCGTTGAAAATAATCGAATTAGTATAGGTGACCCTGCTTCATTTACTTAACTAACTCCGGCCAAATCCAACGGTTGGCATTGGCTTTAGTTGACACCACTGATTTAATTTAAACCTGATGGCTGTCTTTGTAATCGTTCCCCCGAACTCGGTGTTTCCTAGAGCTTAAACATTTAAGCCGGCCAATTACGGTCGATACTTACTTATGAGTGTGCATAGTGGCAGTTGAACCTAAATAGCATAACTCCTCTCCAACGTACCTAGCACATTCCACGAGTGTATGGTTAGATTGCATGCTAACTGCTCGCAACGTATTTCAGTCTCAAATTTTTTTTTTGAATGATATCGGTGGGAGGAAACGCTTGCCGCCTCAATACTTGAGCCAGACAGCGGAGTTTTTTTTTTCGGGACTTGTATTGTACTCTCATTTCTTTGCTTACTACGATAGTACTTCCGATCTGCAATGCAAACACTGAACCTAATTCCATCACAGCCTCGATCTTCTGCGCTCGTGGATGATAACGGTAAGCCACGATTGACGTACCCATCCGCTGAGCAGCTGCCACCACCCATCCGCGTCATGTTTCTTATTCTCGTCCCTCCTAGTAGGGGTCGATGTTCCCCATGGTTATCGTCGATGTTGTTAGCCAAGTAAGTGCATCCTGCCGTTTATGATAGACACGCCGTTCGCCCTATTCCCTCGGGCCCCCGGCCAAGCCCAAACTTTTTCTGTCTCAATCTGGACATTTCTGTGAAACTTCCGACCCTAAAGTTACACTAAGCCAATCCCCGTATAGTTATTGACCAGCATCGCCATTTCTCTTGGGCCCTCTTCGTGTTCTCCAACTTACCCACAAACCGGTAAATCACTAGGGTTGGTAAAGATGTTACTATGGAGGTGAGTATCCAACGTCACATGTGGCAGGCACGAGATTAGCCAGCGTGACCTATTGATGGCGACGCGATTGGACATATTGGATTGTGAGCTACATCAACTACTCGCTGAGACGTTAATGTCCGAGGAAGAGAGTCGAGACATAGAGATGCGGTGCTGGACCTTGGGCAACGGCCCCTGTGAGAAGGGACAGGTGAAGGTCTTCTGCAGACTGCCTTGAAGAAGAGTCCTCCTGGAACGGTAACTTTTACGAAGTCTCGACCACCGAACTTACTTCTAAACAGCATAGTAACAAATGTATTGACGACGAGGTGGTGGCATGACAGTGGTAGTTGACTCTCGTGAGAAATTAGAACGGCTCCGATTGATTCGGCACAGTATGTTGCAACCAATTTTTTTTCTAGTTCCCATTCTTGCGACTACATCATGTACAGCCCTATTTTTGTTGTTAAAGTGAGCACTGTTGTGGCCGCGATCAGACGAGGCGGTCATCGCCATGTCTTAAAGAATTGCTACAGGTTAGTGCGAATTCCAGAAGCTCAAGCTTTCCAGTGTTGCTGTTGACAATGCTACCCGGGAATTGACATCGAACCCCCACGTTTCCATCATGGCGTAAAATCCTATCACAGGTTTCCTAATCCTCTTGTTTCCATTTCTCCCGGACATGAGTCAATTGATGCAGATGAGTCACTGGATGGAGTAAATTTCAGAGTCAGTTCAAGAGCATGTCGTTGCTCCAAGTTTTGAGGTCTCAATGTTTGGACCTTGGAGTCTGGTCTGTTACAGCGTGAGGTATGTTTCTCTTCATAATGATCGATAAAATGTATCGGACGAAGCTGGCTCTATACGTTCTACCCAGCCCTACCGCACAGTGACCGACAAAAAAGCTCAGGACCCCTTATCGTAGCACGCATCCTCCTAACATAACGGGCCATGGCATAGCATCTTGGACGGCGGGCGCTACACGTGCAATCCGCGCCTCCTCATCGCGCTCAGAAGCAGAGAAGCACTTCCGCATTTGTCTGCGTCGGATCCAGGTTGTACTGCGTAGAATGTTCTGCGCCCGATCATGTCTTCCTGTACGACACGCGGCATCTGCATGTTCATGGAGGTCGGAAAGGCTGTTCGCGGTATCTTTGACTCGGGCGCTGGCAGCTCTTGAAAAGGCTCGCAACACTCCCGGAGAGTCCCTACATCCCTCAAACACTCGAACGATTCTCATTCTTCAACCGGAATCACAATATGGCTACATCTCTTCTCCGAGCTTTTCAAGTTGGACAAACGACGCCGTCTTCACCTCCAACTCGCACTGCCACTCGGAAGAAAATTCCCTTTCATCGCGGGACGTATTCGTTTGTTAACCGACAAAGTGGAACCGCCATGGAAATGACTAGCGACCACACCATCGTAGGTTAGTTCATACTTGATATGTTTACGCGCTCTGTCCCCCGGGCTTACGACACATACGACTCAGGGATGCCACCGAAAGATCTGGACGCCCAAAAGGTGTGTGCTACATAGTAACCCCGTTAAGCATCGTACATCATGGCTCAAGTTTTTTTTTTGCGGCAGTGGGAAGTTCACCCGCTGGGCGCGGGCCACACGATTAGAAATCTCAAATACGGCAAATACCTCTCCCTGAGGTCCATCGCCAAAGACGCGCTCATAATCCCGACCGACTTTCCCGTGGCGTGGCAAGTCGTGGATGTACACGTCGCCGAGGAAAATACTGCTTTTTACGAGTGCGTTTTGATTTTCCTTTCACTGAGAGATGCGTCGTCTCACTGGGTGTGGATTGATTGCCCAGGATACATTGGCCCGGAACCGAGTTCATGTTTGAGCTCGCAGACTCGGGAAGTTCCGCATCGAAGACCAGGGTGAGGAGCTGACAATCATTCGGGTCAGAAACGCACATTGCTTACGCATTGTTTCTCAACAGATACACATGTCAGAAGGCCTGCTGACTGCCGACCAGCAACGCTGTCGATATTGGAAAGCGAACCGCATCCGGCAGAATTCCTTTTATCAGTCCTCCACCCCAGCAGCCACAAGTCAAGGAAACGGGATGGGTTCTGGTCTCTTTAGTTTCGCGGGTGAGCTCCCCATTAGTATCTATGGGCGGTGACGCTGACAGACGAAGACGGCTCGGTCTCAGACAAGTGGAAATCGTTAGTCGCCCCTCAAGAAAAGAAGGTGCAAATCGCACAACAGCAACGGGGCCCTAAATAAATACGCATACGTTCCATTGTTTAATAGCAAATGCGTTCGTGTATGTATCATATGTAGGTTATGCACCAGTTAGATGATATTTTCATGAACGCTAGGTTGGAATACTTTATCAATGTCACTTGATGATATACGATGGCTTGTTGTTGGATCATGCTGGGGGGCTTTATTCGTAGTATGGAATGTCGTTGAATTATGCGTAGCTGCCCTTGGATTTTTTTCGCTCACGTGGTCGCAAATGCTTGTGCTTGGACGTTGTACAAATGTGCATACTCCCCATCTCTGGATAACAGATCTGCATGGGTGCCAGTCTCGACGACGACGCCTTCTTTTATGCAACTACAGCAACAATCAGTCACACATTCTGCCGATTGGAAACAATCAATGCACGCACATAATCAAT
>JBBPKB010000607.1:0-11993 GCA_038089035.1 Boletellus dicymbophilus
AACGAAAATCTTAGCTCGGGGAAAGCTGCAGAATCTCATGATGACAAGGGATAAACACACTATTCAGTTGCTTGAGGACTATATTGTGGAGTTCTCCATCTGCCACAACAATTCTGGCATTACTGACCAGATGATACTAATCAACTATTTCACAAAAGGGCTCCACCCAATTTTATGGTCATGCTTTTATGCCATGGAAACTGTTCCCACTGATATCATGACTTGGATTGCAAAAGTGATTCATTTCCAAAACCAGCAGGACATCACCTTGTCCTTCAACAATAAACCTTTGATGTTTGGCCCCTCCACTCCCTCCTATCACATGACCAAACCCTGCTACTCTGCTCTGGCCTGTGACCCTGACACCATGGATGTGGACACTATTCAACTCTCTTCCTCCCAATGCAATGAATACTGATGCAAAGAGAACTGTTTTTCCTGCAGAGAACATGGTCACATAGTGTGCAACTGTCCTAAGAAAAATGGGACTGGTCATAGACCTCCTCTGCCAAAGAAGACAGAGGATAAGAAGGTGTGAAAGGTGATAAAGGAAGACAAAGAAGATCTTCCTAGGATAGAAGTAGAGGATGAAGAAGAAGAAGAAGACTTGGCCTTTGTAGCCAACCTCTACAAGAAACAAAAGGGTTTTTGAATGGGAGTACTCCTTTGACACAAGTACTCCCCTTTTCTTGTGCTATGATTGCTCCTGTATTTGTAGATAAGACCAAACACCACTCTGTTCATCTTGTCCTACAAATCATTGATCCTTCAAGCACATTGAAAGTTGTTGATGTCACTGCTCTTATTGATAGTGGTGCTGAAATCTCTTGTATCAATTGGGACTTCATGTGAAAGCATAAATTTCTTCTTGAATGCCTTCAGAAACTGTTTAAGGTCCAAAATGTTGATCACTTTGATAAAAAAAACAGAATGGTCAAATTCACCACAATGACCTTCATACACATAGGCAAAGTTACTCAGAAAATCTCTTTACATGTTATCTACTGTGGAAGAGAAAATGTGATCCTTGGACATCCTTGGCTCCAAGCAATGAATCCAATAATAGATTGGAAGAAGAAGATGGTTGAGATAGATGAGAAACTCAATCAGTCCATGGACTTGTATTTTTCCCATGCAGGTAACAGGGTGAAGTATCTCTCAAAGACTTCTTGCACCCCAGAACAACTGCCCCCCAGACATCAAGCTACTCTTACCATGACAGAAGGGTCCTCTTGGCCTACCTTGATGGCAAAGACCCTGACCTCTTTATGAGCAAAGCACACAAGTCATACACAATTGGATGCATCTCTCACATAGCCTCCAGGTTCTTTCCAACTACCCCTATTGCCAAATGACTTCAACAAATCACCTTCTCCACTGAACTGGCACAACAAGTAGAATGGAAGAAACCAAAACCCATTCTTTCTTCAGAATATGCTGACTTTGCTTCTATTTTCAAGAAAGAAGCTACTGATCATATTCCATCTTCCAGACCTTATGATCATGCTATCAACCTTGACAAATCCTTCATTCCCAAGGTCTCCAAAATCCACCCACTCACCCCCAACAAAAAGAAAGCTGTGAAAGATTTCATTGAAGAGAATCTCTGAATAGGTAAGGTTTGCCCTTTAAAATCCCCTCAAGCCTCTCCCTTCTTCTTCATCAAAAAGAAGGAGGGTGGCCTCCAACCATGTCAAGACTATAGGTATTTGAACGAACACACCATTCATGATGCATATCCTCTCCCACTTATCTCTGACCTTGTAGATGAGCTGAAAGGTGCCCAGGTATTCATGAAATTCAACATTTGATGGAGTTACAACAATGTATGGATCAAAGAAGGCAATCAATGGAAAGTGGTGTTCATTATGCATAAGGGCCTCTTTGAACCTACTGTTATGTTCTTCAGACTAACCAACTCACCCCCCACTTTTCAAAGATTTATGAATGACTCCTTCCATGATATGATTGCAGAAGGATGGCTAGTCATCTATATGGATGACCTTCTAATATTCTCCCCTGATGACAAGACTCACACAGCATGCACTAAACTTGTATTACAGCACATGAAGGACTTGGACCTCTGCCTGAAACTTGAAAAGTGCAAATTCACAACTACTGAAATAGAGTATCTGGGCATGACAATCAGATCAGATCAGATTGTGATGGACCCTGTCAAATTGAAAGGTATCTTGGAATGGCCAACACCTAAAAAGGTTAAAGATGTTCACTCTTTTCTTGGTTTCACCAATTTCTATCGACAATTCATTCCCAATTACTCTAATATCACTCAAACCCTCCTAGATTTAACCAAGAAGAGTGCACCATAGAACTAGACTGCTGATTGTGATAAAACAATCCTCTCTTTGAAAGAGACCTTTCTGTCTCAACCTGTACTAATGATGCCTGACATCTCTTGTCCTTTTGTTGTAACCACTGATGCTTCCAAGTATGCTTCTGGAGATGTGCTCCTCCAAGCTGACTCAAATGGAGATTGGCACCCCTGTGGATACCTTTCTCCAACTTTTGCTGCAGCTGAAAGGAATTATGACATCTATGACAAGAAACTTTTAGCAGTGATCCACACTTTGAAGGTATGGCATCATTATCTCCACAGATCCCCCCATATGGTGCAGGTCTTCACCAATCACAAGAACCTGTCATATTTCTGTCAACCTCAGAACCTTAACTGCCACCAGGCATAGTGGTTACTTGATCTAGCAGACTTTGACCTGAAGTTTTCCCATGTCCCTGGGAAAGACCTTTCTGGTCCAGATGTGCTTTCTTGCTGTCCTGATCTTATTCCCTCTTCTGATGATGACAATGCTGATGTCACTCTCCTTCCAGCTGACCTCTTCATCAACATCATTGATGCCTCTCTCTCTGATGCCCTCACAGTCTCCTCTATCTCTGATCCTATAGTCCAAACAGCTGTCCAGGAAATAGAGAACCTCCCTACCAAATTCTGATCCTGCCTGTCTGACTGGTCTACATTCCTGATGACACCAACATTTGCCAGTCTTGTGTCCAGAGACACCATGACCACCTGACTGGCAGACACCCCAGCTATTTGAAAACCTGCCAACTCATTGCTTCAGAATTCTGATGGCCTGGACTTGCCTCTTTCATAAAATGCTATATCAATGGCTGTGCCATTTGCCAACAGAATAAGGTGAATACCCATCCTTCCTCACCCCCATTGTTCCCTATTCCCTCTGCTGCCTCTCAACCATTTCAACAGATCTCCCCCTCTCCAATGGGTTTGATACTCTTCTGGTTGTGGTAGACCATGGCCTTATGAAGGGGGTAATTCTTTGCCCTACTAAGAAAACGATTGACTTGGAAGGCATTACCCTTCTTTTCTTCAAAAAGGTCTACTCCCATTTCAGCCTTTATGACAAAATTATCTCAGATTGGGGCCTGCAGTTTGCCTCTGCCTTTGCTAAAGAACTAGCCAAGATATTATGATATGATCTTTCCCTCTCAACCACATATCATCCCCAGACTGACAGTGAAACAGAACAAGTCAACCAAGAAGTGGAAACTTATCTGCAGATTTTCTGTGGATCAAACCCAACCTCATGGGCAGATATAATTCCCCATGCAGAATTTGCACACAATTACCATCCTCATTCCATCACTAGCCAATCGCTGTTCTACCTCATGTGTGGCTATGAACCTCATCCCCTTTCCACAATCATCTCTGACACCAACATCCCTACTGTCAAAGAATGTCTTAAAACCCTCTCCACTGCCAGAGAAGAAGCTCTCATGGCTCATGAACTAGTGAGACAGGTCATGAAAGTACACTCTAGGAAACCCTTTACCCCATTTGTCAAGGGAGATAAGGTGTGGTTAGAAGCAAAGAACTTGAAACATTCCCTCCCAAATCTGAAGTTCATGACAAAATGAGAAGGACCCTTCATTATCACAGATGTCCTATCCCCTATCACTTACAAACTCTGCTTGCTGAAGACCTGGAAGATCCATAATACCTTCCATGCATCCCTCTTATCTTCCTATTGCAAAAATGACACTTATGGTCTGAACCTCCTAGCTCCACCTCCAGACCTTATTGATGGTGAAGAACAGTATGAAGTGGAGCAGGTCTTATGACACTGTGGAACTTCGTGACACTGAGAATTCCTAATTAAATGAAAGGGATATTTAACCTCTGACAACTCTTGGGAACCCAAGTGGAATTTGAAAAACACCAAAAAAGCCCTTGACAATTATAAAAAGACTCAACCTAAAGTCTTCCCCTCATCCTCCTCCATTCACTCAATCCACCAAAGTCATCTATGCTCCACCTTCTACATGTGCAATGGCAATTCCTCCTGCTCAGCCTCCTACATATGAATACATCAAACCTCCTTTTGTCTTTGAACTTCATTCCCTAATTGATGATGTCCTTTTGTTAGATTCTATGACCACTATTTTTCTTCATCCTCACACTGTCCTTATTCTTGATTTGCTCATGGCACCCACTTCCCCCCTTCATTACTTAATTCTTTCTCTTCGAAAAAATGATCTTGCCATGGCAGCGCAGATCCACTTCATCGGGCATAGCCTGCAGGGTATCACCTTCGCTGATATTTTGATCTGCAGCGCGAATATGGAGCGAGCCAAGCTCGATTGAAGTTGTGGGAAGAGGATCCTGTCGAAGTGTCTTGAATAGGCCTAAGTGAACTAGAATAAAGTGAATTGCGATCACTCACGCCAAGCACGAGGCCAGTGTGTGTCGTAAGGGGGAGGAGGAGGTTGTGCTAGGGTGCCATATGACATGGAGCATACGTCACCAGGAGGTGCTGGATGCCTCGGGAGACCTGAACGACCTATTGTAGGCCCTCGCCAAATATATACCTTCCCGTCGCTGTTGCATAAATTTTCCACGGGGTAAAAAACAATCCACATCCACATGGACTTCATGCTGAAGAGCTTTTCCGGCCGGATGACCTGTAGTTGCACTCGAGAAACAAGCTGTTTTATCATCTGATGTGCTTGAAAGGATAGACCCATTTGGAGAAAGGGAGAGTCATCTAGTCAGACTGTCGTGATCAGTTCACATATGTCCGATTTATTTTCCTGTGGTGGGATCCCAACTGCAAATCGTTTTGTCTTACGAACAGGAAAACAGCCTGTTGACTATTGGATCTCACGCGACCCACTATTCGCACTAGTAGTCGCACAAAAAGTTGCGGTCTAATTTAAACTCCGCTTGAACTGCCGGAATTATCCATGCGCAGCCTTTTTCAAATTAGGTTTTCCACTCTAAGCAGACACAAATATATATGCCATTACATCCAAATACTGTAACAATATCACGCGGGGTGCAAGAAAAGCTGGGAATATACTACCAAAAAAGGAAAACGATGAGACTGCGGACTGCGGAAGGGGGGGGGAGCAAGGAAGAGAGGCATGATGGCGAGAACTGGCATGCGAGCGGGAGAACCATGAGGACTACCCCGTATGTACCCAATATTTCTAATGTTTGCACTGCACGCACTTTTGTGCTTTCTGGTGGTGGTAATCCTGTGGCGCTCGGCACCTAGTGAAACACGACAAGCATTACAGAATAAATATGTTCGTAACATCCACCCATTACGAAACAAAAACCTGAAAAGAGATAGTACCGATAGGAGTAAATGTATCACTATCATACAAATATTGCGGAAGTTGGCAACTTATGAAGGAGGCTTAAACACTCGACCCCACATTAGATGCTAACACCACCAATCCCGATACCAATGATACTGCCCTTCCCAATACTTTCACCCTCAACGACGGTACCGGAGTTGCCGAAAAGAGTGTTACCAAAGAGACTGGTGCCATCTTAAAGGCCACTCTCATCATGTTTGGCGCTGAGCACCGATACCAACACCAACGGGATCGCCCTCACCGACACCTTCACCCTCAATGGTAGTACCAGAGTTGTCAAAACCTCCGTTAACAAAGGATCCGAAGTTGGTGCTGTCAAAACTACCACGGCGTCTGAGGCTGATGGCACCAACCCCGAGACCGAGGACACCGCCCTCACCAACACCTTCACCCTCGAGGATGGTACCAGAGTCGTCGAAAGCTTCGTTAACAAGGGAGCCACTGCTAGTGCCGTCGAAAAGACCACGTTTGGTGCTGATGGCACCGATGCCAATGTCGACAAGACCGCCCTCGTTAACACCTTCACCCTCGACGATGGTACCAGAGTTGTCAAAACCTCCGTTAACAAAGGAGCCACTGCTAGTGCCGTTGAAAAGACTACGTTTGGTGATGATGGCATCGATGCCAACGCCGACAAGACCACCCTCGCCGACACCTTCACCCTCGACGATGGTACCGGAGTTCTCAAAAACTTCATTACCAAAGGAGCCAATGGAGGTGCTGTCAAAACTACCGCGGGCAGCGACGTCTGCCGGCCTTGCGAACACAGATGGTCCGCTGGACAAAAAAATAGACAGGACCTAGATAGTTAAAGTATAAGGCAACACTGCAGAAGGTTGGAAAGGATATCTTACAGCGAAAAAAGTAGCGCCACGCATGACGATCATAATAATGCTTGTATCGCGTAAAAGAGACTGAAAGATCCAAAGGCTGCTGGTCTGCCTGGGGAACATTGACTGGGATAATGATTCGTTTTTATACCTTTCTGGAGCTCGCCGCTGTTACTGTCACTGATCTGTTTGTTCGCCCATACTTTGACCTTCATGCAATGTTCCTAGTTTCATATCAGCGTGGTCACTGTAACGCACTGCGATTTAATAATACCAGGAACCAGGGAGTAGCACGATTCCATTGTGTACCCCTCAAGGCGATTTCAACTGCCAGAATAAACCGTCATGTGGGCCTTTCTGAATGGCCCATTTAACTTACAGACGGGGCCTTGGGGGTCATGGGACTAAACTTGCTGATCGGTGGAAATGAGTTGATCCACCGCAAACACCCGTTTGCCAAGTTGCCATCTTTAATGTCCCTTTACAGTCCTGATCGTATCGTCTCAGAACTGGATCGCCCTAACACAGCATCCTAGCGAAAAATGGGATGATTAGACGTTGACGGGGTGAATTGCGAAAACAATGTATTGCTTGATGGTCATATAATACTGTTGTGGCGGGCCTTTGCTAAATAAATTGTGCCAGCTCACCTTTAGCATCAACGAAGATCACAATATTCAAGCTATAACATATATCACTGACCGAACACGGAACAGGAACAGTTAGGGCTCTTTGTAGACCATTAGAGGGCAGTATCCGAAGTGCACACATATTACCTTTTTAGATCGAAACCGCAACAAAAGGAGTGCACGCCACCAAGGGACAAACATTATCATATAATGCGATTAGCTGATGCCGGCAGCAGAGACAGTTTTCAGGTCGTTCCGCCCGAGTCGCAAGTTAAAAGGAACACTGCTTGCGTAGAGCAGTGCTACCAGCCTTGCTGTTCAGAATGGTGGGATAATATTTGATGGATACCAAAGATTCCGAGCTCAATGTCCTCACTTTCATAAAATATGTGTTGTATCCTCACACTGTCACCACTGCCTACTTTTGATGTAGTAACTCATTGCAGGGAGTTTTTGATGAAACAATTTCGTCCGTCAAGGTCGCCCATTTTCAACCTACATCCCCGAATTTAAGTAAACAGCGGATGAAATGAACATGAATTTTTCATGAGCCATGAGCCAGGGATGGGGCACCACTGAAACTGTGGGGAAAAAACACTAATTTTGAACAGGTATATTATCTAGAGGACTCGTAGTACCCAAAGCGGCGTTTTTGGCTGACTTTTTTCTTTTCTTTTTCTTAGTATGTTTGTTTTTACTACCAATATTAGGGAAAGTCAAAGCGGGCCCGAACGTGCAATGGCTATCGTCGACTTGTAGACTTGTTTAAAGGTGTCAGAAGGAGTCATGATCATCAGTGCTCCAGCGCTCATTACTCGCCGTTGGGGAAGTCTGGTACGAAATTTTTTTACGATCGTGGGAATTCCATGTATTATAGTCATGGGGGAGAGAGCGGTTCTGGTTTGATGGCAAGACACATGCAAAAGATTAGTAGCATACATATTTTTGACCTTGCTTGTGTCCACTAGTCGATAGACCAGAAAGAAAGCTATTCTTTCTTCACGCCACAAGAGTTTGGTGTTGTCGTCCCTGCCAGTAAAAGCAACCTGTAACCAATATCCCCTCGCTGTCGTCCTTCCGTCAAAGCAGGTACTAAAGATACCGATACCAGCTTACTTGACGTTTTAGGGACAACGAACCAAACTCATAACTGCTTACTATGCCAGTTCTTGTAACGCTGGTCGTGGGATGAGGCCACTTTTGACTGATTGAAAGGAGAATGGGCAGACCCTGTGACAGGGACATCGATAACTCAGTTATGCAATTCCGTCTCCGATCGGTGAAAAGACGAGATCAGAGGGGATCAATCCCTGGATACAATGGTACTCGTCTCAGTGATTTCGTCAAGAAGCAAATTGCATGATCAGTAACTTGTAATCGAACAAATTATACGCCAGCTGAGAAATAATGCCGTGACTGACTTCTTATTGCAGTCATGTGATGATAGGGCCTGGAATCTGATTGTGGAAAAAAACGGGCCTCGCTGTGCCTGCTTGGTGCGCTCAAACAATTACAGACCCTTGAGGATAGTCTAGAACTGATCCCCTTGCAGGGAAGCGTGCAGGCCACAGGGTCTGTTTTTAATAGGGTAGCCGGTAGCCATACAGAAGAGGCATGTAGTCATTACCCGAGCCTCGTCGAGCACACCAATGTCCTATACCAATGTTGAAGACACAGTTGTTCAATTCAAATCTTGTCCTCGGCGAAAGACAATATTGATATTTTCAAAACTTGAAGTTGGGCACGTTCGCCAGCTTATCGCGGAGATGAACCCATCAGCTTGAGACCTCTGCCAGTGGGCGAATTTAGACCATCATCGAATTCAAGTTACTGTTTTCACTTCTTCTCGTGCCGAGAAGGTTGATCGCAAACTCCAGTTGATGCAAGTCCTCGCCTGTCGTCCACCGATCGCATGTCACCAAATAGAAGTATTGCGCCTCTGATATAAGCTGGTTACGGTGTCGCAAAAACGTTTGGCAAGTTGAATGTGAATGCTGACACGCTGGCAGAACCTGAGGCAGAACATGATAACATTAAGTATTCTCGTGCATGTAAAAACATACACCCATAGAGGATCTCTGTTAGCGACCATTGCGAAGACAAGAAAATAGTAGAATTTGAATCATTGGCATCTTACTGTAATGTACAAGCAATTAGATTAGCCAGGCAAAATAGGTATCACCCAAATCTCTCATCACTTGATGATAACATTTGGACAATAGGCTTCATTCCAATTCTTTTATTTTGCATTAATCCTCGATCCCCGCTTGCTTTATGCTACTAGCATTGTCACTTTGGCTGTATTTCCACTCACCATCGGCAAACTCAGATCGTTATGCATACGTCAATTCGAACGAAAAGATGACCCTGGTTTCATCTCAAGTTCGAACAACCATAAGATCGAGTTACTTCCTCTGCTTGACCTAGATCCACTGTGGAAACGCCCTCTTCTGAATCCTTGATCGATTCGCATAGGACATGCTTCTGTCGAGAGCTCGTCAGTTTCTTCATGGTGGAAATTCTGTACGTCCATCGACATTCCGCCCGTCCCAGATATGATCAAAGAACATCGGCAAGTACGTGTCTTTGGGAATGAGCTCCACGTATTTGATTGGTTGACTTACGTTCGCGAAATCGAAAAGATGGTACAGAATGCTCACATTAACGTTGTCGACCTTCTCGAGTGTGCTCGAACTGGAAAGAAGGTACTGTAGAAGGTGCGAAGCCGCTGAGGGCGGAACGCAACCAGGAAAGCGAGTTCGTAGGGGGCGGCGTCTTGCCTAAGATGTAGATCTAAGGGAGGAAGTAAGTTAGAAATAACGGATGTCGTAGTCGAGAGTCGGAACCGAAGTCGGGGTCAGGTGGGTCGAGTCGAGTCGCACGTTACGACCAAAGGGCGTGTGAGAGTGAAGGGGGAAAAACTTCTCTGTTTTGTTATCTCGAAACTGGAGGGATTAAATATGAGAGGAGTTAGAAAAGTAATCGGAACACTTGGCGTGCGTCGTCCTGAAGTGACAGCGCGAGACAAGAAAATTGAAGAATAAAACGAGGGCGCCCCGAAAGTGTCAATGCAATGTTGAAAAATGAAAACGGCGTCTCGAGAGTGACAGCGCGAAGTGAGAAGGCTGAAGGGGGCGTCTCAAAAGTGACAAGTTAAAGTGATAGATGCGAAAAATAAAGTGACAGCTGCCCGAAAGTCGCAACAAAGGGAAGGACGAAGATTGAAGTGAAGCGGCAGCGGCTGTGCGCAGACGAGGACGGTACCTTACAGTACAAAAGTTTGCGACAGTTGAAAAGATTAGAGAATATACGTACAGCAGGAATAAGGTGTTCCTCGACACATGTGCAAATGGATTGCTTAAAGAACTGTTGCGGATTCTCAATCTGAGCTGCAGGGAAAAATAGAACAGGAAAAAGAAGAAAAACGGAGGCAACCAAGGAGGGGGAGGGGGGTCTGCATAACAAGTTGAGTTCTCCCTAATGATATGCGATGAAAAGAATTGTACGAAAGGCGATATATCTTTCTGGACCACTTTTGATGCATATCCGCTACGTATGTACCTTCTCATGCCTCGTTGTCCCGCACTATTCGACGTGCAATGTCTGATCTGTGATCAATGTCGTTCACGCTCTGAAATTCAGCTTAGAGACAAATACATCCATCGCACCTTCTTTCCAATCATAAATGATAAGCTCGGATGGCAGCCACAGCGCAGCGTCTTGCTCTTACTGAAAACGCCTCAAGCTACTCGTTCCAGAGAAGAGTACACAGAACCTGGAACATTAGCCTAATTGACACGAACAACCCAAAGCATCCCCCAGATTCCTGTTCTTGTATGCACCGCAATCCAGGGGTGTGAGATATTCAGGGGAGATACTCGATAGAAAAGTCGAAGGAGACATCTGTGGATATCCAAATGACATTTGCCTGAAAACCTGCCACAAAAATGAACGTGAGCTCTCGCTCAAAGTTACCTGACGTCTTCATGCAACGAACGTTGCTAGAACGGGGCCCGTTGGATATCCTTTCACAATGACATATGGCATGTAGAAATGTCGCGTGAGGATCCTTACATTCCTCGCATTTCCGCTTGATCATCATAATGCATGGTGACAGCACGTTGCCCTTGCTCTCACTGACTTCCGACTTGTTAAGAGTCCCACTCGCACATCGCTGCGCTGGATTTGGGGACCTTGCGGTCAAGGCCCTCGAGTATGATGCTACGTCTGCACATTTATTCGCCGCGCTTCCTCGGCGCTCGGCCCCCACCGCACTTTTTTGGCCCACCGCGCTTTTCGACGTTACATTTGCACATTTATCCGCCGCACTTCCTCGACCCCCGCTGCACTTTTTGGACTCACATCGCAATGCGCTTTTTTGATGTTATGTCTGCATAATTATTTAGCTCGGACTATGCACTTTTTTCAATTAATTGCATGCTATGTATATGACTTTTAGGCAATAACAGTGCTGCCATCGCTGTGGTGGGCACACAACAGCGTCCCCTCGCATCCTCCTCGTCCTGTTGGTGGGTACATTGACACGTTGCCCTTGTCGCTGTTGTTGTTGCCGTGGCGGTAGGTACGCAGTTGCGTCGCTCTCGCCCTCCTCGACATCATGCTGGTGGTGGGCACGTGGTCGCGTCCCCTCGCCCTCGTTATCGTCGTGGGTAAAGAACCAGGCGCTTGTGTCGCTACCCTCGCCTCGATGTTGTCATAGTCGTCAATCCTGCTAGTGGGCACGTGGCTGTGTCACTTTCGCCCTCGTCGTCGCTGTGCGGGTAGTAGGTACACGATCGCTATTGTCGTTGTGGGTGGTTGGAATGCGGCTGTATCACCCTCACCCTGCGGCTAGTAGAACATGGTCCCGAGTCAC